>RJWH01006083.1:0-61660 GCA_004363575.1 Solenodon paradoxus | reverse complement strand
CGCCCGCCGCCTCTCCGCGGCCGCCCGCCATGCGGCCCCGCGCCGCGCCCCGCACGCCCGCGCTCTGCAGCCTCCTCCTCCTGCTGCTGCTGCCGCTGCCGCTGCCGCGGGCCGGGCGCGCGTGCCCCGCGGGCTGCGCCTGCCCCGCCCCGCACACGGTGGACTGCCGCGACCGCGGGCTGCCCGGCGTGCCCGACCCCTTCCCGCTGGACGTGCGCAAGCTGCTGGCGGCCGGCAACCGCATCCGGCGCCTCCCCGAGGACTTCTTCGTCTTCCACGGAGACCTGCTCTACCTGGACCTGAGCAACAACTCGCTGCGCTCGCTGGCGGCGGGCACGTTCAGCGGCTCGGCCAGGCTCGCCTTCCTCGACCTCAGCTACAACGAGCTGACCCAGCTGGGCGCCGGCGCCTTCCGCTCGGCGGGGAGGCTGGTCCGGCTCAGCCTGGCCAGCAACCGGCTGGCGGGCGTGCACGAGGCCGCCTTCGAGACGCTGGAGTCGCTGCAGGTGCTGGAGCTCAATGACAACCAGCTTCGCGGCCTCAGCGTGGCCGCCCTGGACGCGCTGCCCGCTCTGCGCAGCCTGCGCCTGGACGGGAACCCCTGGCTCTGCGACTGCGACTTTGCCCACCTCTTCTCCTGGATCCAGGAGAACGAGTCCAAGCTGCCGAGAGGTGAGCGGGCCGGGGGCCGGGGGCGGGGGCCGGGGGCCGGGGGCCGGGGGCCGGGGGCCGGGGGCCGGGGGCGGGGGGCTGGCTGCGTGCGCCGCAGCCGCTGATCCGCCGGCGTTGCTGCCGGCAATCTTGGCTGATTCCCAGCCGGAACTTTTCCTGGGACTCGTCCCCGGGCAGAGAACGGGGGCTGGGGGCGCAGGTGGAAACCTTTGGAGCGTCGGGCATCATGCTTCTCCCCCTGTTTCTCCGACGTTGCCCTTTCCAGAGTTGGATATAGCTACTATTTCCCTGCCACCTATGACCGAGATCAACTCATGGGACTCTGGGTCCCAGTGCTGCAGAAAGCGGTTACTCACTGGTCCCTCCTAAGTGGAAGGCACCCACGGTGTGGGGGACAGCTTCAGAGCCTCTCTCAGCAAATGGTCATTGAGAGAACGCCAGCCAGCTACCAGCCACCTGAGAGGGTCCCGGTTTGTTCTTCTGTCCAAACGGACTGAAGAACATTCTTGGTGAGGATTTAATGTTAGCAGGCAAGAGCCAGTGGGACGGTAAAGACTTCAGCTAGTTCTGTGGCTGTGCAGCCCAGATGTGAAATGCCTAAACAGAAACCTTGGGGACTGGTGGAAAAGCTGGCTCTCCTGGAGCACTTTTTCAGTAGTGACATGGGACAGGCACACCCACTTGGCAGATGGGACCGCAAGGGCACAGCAGTTTTGGGACTCTGAAGGCCAGTAGGAAGGGAACACAGGCAGATCTGAGAAGGTGACCCCAGCCTCCAAGGGATGAGCCCCAGGACAGGGAGATGGCGAATATCCAACCCCTCTGGGTGTCCGGCTTTCCATGGGTGGGCTTGTGAGCCTTGGTCCCCACAGTGACCTCTCAGAGCCAGACTCAGCCTCTCACCTTGTGCTCAAGGGTCTGGCAGAAAAAGACCCTGAGCTGTCGGGCACATATGACAGATGCAGATTTGGATTATATAGACGCCAATGGCTAGCTATCTTTTCTGTTTCGTGAGCACTCCAGGGTGCTGTTCATCTATCCCCAAATCCCCTGCTGCTCCTTCATTCCTACTTATGTAGTAAACAGATACAGATCCCCGAGACACACCAGCTGGGACGGACTCCACCATGTGAGCAAGTCCTACAAGGTCTGATGCTTACCGGACAGCGTCCCCCAAATTTCAACTCTGCCTGTGGTCACTTGCCTGGCTCCCCAGACCCTCCCCACGGGAAAACTGTCCTGGAGACAGGGCTGTCCAGGCGAGACCCCACTGAGGTTTGGGGTCCATCTCTCTTGGGCTTGCTCTCCCCTGCCTTCTGGCATGCTGGACCTCGTCGACCCCGCTGTGGGTTGCGCCGGTGTCAGTTACTCCCGTTGCCCTCACAGGAGGTCTCGGTGCTGTGGGTTCCAGGCTCCATTCTGCCATGGAGGGCCGTGACCTTGAGCAGGGCATCTAGCCTGTCTGAGTCTTGTTTCGTCATCCCTGAGCTTCTTTAGCACTTTAGGTGAGCTTGGAGGTCTCTACCGAGCCCTGGGCTTGGACCCCAAAGACAGAGGTTCAAATTCGGGCTTAAAACTGGGTGGGCCACTTACCTTCTACATGTGAGACACTGGGACCCGGGATGCTGCTCCGTCCATCTGCCCAGGTGGTTGCTGGGATCAAACCAGGAAATGTGGCTGACCTGTGAGTGTGAACGTTGTGCCTCCTCCTGTGCAGGGAAGAGAGGGGACAGTGGCTGGGGCCGTGCGACCTTTCCAGAGCAGGGCAGAGTGCAGGCCCTGGTGGGGGCTGGTGTGGTCTGGCGGCTGGAGGCAGCTGGAGGGGAGTACACAGGCCTCCCATGTGGGCTGCCCTGCTCTCGCTACCGGCTGCCCTTCTGGTGTGACCAGAGCAGCGTCCCTGGGACAGTGAGCCAGGGGCAGGTGGAAGGTATCAGAATCTGCAAGGCCTTGACAGGATTGCCCTGAGTTGGCATCCAGACTCAGATTTGACAGGGAAGTGAGTCCATGATCTCTGGGAGCCTCCGTTTCCCTGCCCCTAACTTGAAAACACAGTAATGGTCCCCATATTGTGCTTGCTGTCAGCATGGACGAGATCAGCTCTGTACCGGGCGCCGCATGCTTCCCATGCCATGGGTGCTGGGGGTGCCATCACCCCTGCCCTCCCTGCAGGTGTGCCCCTGGGGTTTTCACAGAGACACAGAGCAACATAGCCATGACCACCTAACTGCCTGGCTTCAAGTCCTGCCTCTACTTCTTTTTCTTTTTTTAAAGGAAAGGTACAGGCAGGAGTGAAGGATGGAGGAGAGCAGGCAGACGGGAAGAGAGAGGAGAAAGAAGCATGTTTTAAATTTTATTTGTATTTAGTTGTTCACATTGGTTGTTACCCCTGGACCCAGGACTGGAACCCCAGGGTATGTGGCTTGCTTCTTTGGAGGTGATTGGTCTAACCGTTGCTCCACCAGGATGCACCATTTTATTTCATTTTCATTTAGTTCACGTGGGTTGCTCCCCCTGGACCTGGGAAGGGAACCTGGGTCCCTGGGATGTACATGGACTGAACTCCTTTCGAGGAGATTGAGTCAACATCTACTCCACCAGGGCGTGCCCTGCCTCTACTTCTAATTAGTTAAGGGAACTTTTGTGTCCAGTGTCCCCATCTGTACAATGAAAGGATGCAGTACCCACCTCTCAGGGCTGTTGGGAGGATTAAAAGGGCATTATTGATAAAGTGCTTTGAATGGCGTCTGACAGACATGCGAGATTTGGTGCAGGTGTTATGACCCTGTTTTAGCTGGAAGCTCGCGAGAGGTGATGGGAGAGGCTTGCTCAAGGTCACCCAGAGTTCAAAACATCAGCTGGAGGCTGAAGGCCAGGACGCTGACCACCACTTACCACCATGGAAAAGCAGCCTCGTGTGGCATGAGTCTGGGCTTGCCCTGCAGGTGCCCGGCCTCTCCTGGGGGAGGGATCCTGACCTTGTTCCCTGTCTCTTTCCTCCGCTGCCCCTTGGGAAGCAGAATGGAGCAGAGCAAGTGACCTTGACAAGCTCTGACAGTTACAAAAACGCCTCTCAGGCAGCCATCACTCTGATGGGAACTTTCAGCACAGAGAGGAAGGAACCCTTTGAGGGCCACCTGTCCCTGATCCCACTCCTTTGGGAGCTGGAAGGGCAGGGTCTGAGGACTTAGGAGGAACCACCCTGGTGCTGAGCCTGCAGGAAGGGGGCAGGTGGGGCGGTAGCTGGCATCCCCAGCCTTGCAAAATCAAGGAATAAGAAGACAAACAAAAGACCCTAGGATGCTGAGTTAACTTTGAATTTCAGATAAATGATCCATGATAGTTTCGTGTCAGTATGTCCTATGCAAAGTTTGGGATATACTTATACACCAAAATATTTGTTGTTTTCCTGAAATTCAACATTAATGGATGTCTTGTAATTTGCCTGGCACCCTGCCTAATGGTAGAGTCACTTTATGGTTTACAAGTGCTGTCTTTTCTATAACTGCATCTGGCAGGTGACTTTACACTGTTTATCTGCCTGGAGATGATGGTGGGGCAAAGTGCACATGTCTGCAGGCTGAGCTGAGCTTTCCCTGGGAGTGGCCGATGCCATCCTCGTTCTTTCTGATGGGCAAACGGGAGAGCGAGAAGTCCCCCTGCGCCCTGTCCCCGATGTGCTTCCTTCCAGCTGCAGACTCTGCCCCTGGGCTGATGCTGCTTCCCGGACACACCACGTCCCAGGTGTGTGGTCAGTGAGTCGCCAGGGGGACATCGGCTGCCCCTCTTTAGTAGAAGCGGCTCCAGACCTGGAAGCCGGAGACACGGGGCATCACTCTGGTGGCCGGTGGGGGTGGAGAAGGAGAGGGTGGAGGGTCTGGGGACTCAGGGAGCAGCAGGCAAGGTCCTCAAGCCTTTATAGCGTCCATGCTGTTGTTTTCTCTTAGTGGCAAGACACCAAACGGTGCTCTCAGAGAACCACCTGCGTGCTGACCGCATGCAGGGCTAGCTTGAAATGCAGGTTCCTCGGCCTCAGTCCTACGGAATGAGCACCTGGGGATCTGCATTTTCCACTTGCACACTAATGATGGGGGAGGGGACGCTGCTGGGAAGCTGTGTGATCTCAGGAGGTGCCTTCTCTTTCTGTTCTTTGGCTTTTTCTTTTTTAAAGTTAAAATTTTTTTTTTTATATTTGGTGACTTTTAATAGACTCATAACTCATTGGAATGGGAATGTTTCCTATGGCTCTTTTTCCTTTTATTTTTATTTTTTATATTTTTAAAAATTAATTATTTTTTATTTTTACACATTAAAATAAACTCACATGTATAGTTTCCCCATATGTGCAGTTTCCCCATTCCTCAGATCTATGTCAGCAGTGGCTGGACTTTCAGGGGACACTGTCGCCACCTCCCAAAGACTGTATTTCCCTTTTCTCATGTCAGACACCAGGAGAGGCTGGTCTGGTCAGATGAGTGGGGACCTCTTGTTATACAGCCAAAGTAAACAATAGCTCAGTTGAAGGGACAAAGCGGATGCTTTCCTGGAGTTCACATGTGTCCTTTCTCCCCAGTGACTCTATTTCTTTAAAAATAAAAGCAGTGTTGTCTTCTGGATTATAAAATAGCAGCCTCCTCATAGATTCAGGAATTGTAAGGAAGTATCAGCAAGAAAATGAAACTACCCAAATCTTACCACTATTCAAGTGTTACATTCTGGGAGATAGGATTTTATTCTTTGCACATCAATGTTTTTAAACAAACTGATATTATACCACACGTTTTATTACTGATTTTTTTTTCATCTCATGAGTTGCGAGGGTTTCCTGTCATTCCAATTTTCTGAAAATTTAATTTTTCATGCCTCTGTACTAGATCATTTTCTGCATCTATTCATTGAAACTGTCTCATGTTGTTAGAAATATGGGCTGTGCTCTTTTATTTTTATGTATAGTAACTGCTGAACTGAACATCCTCAGACATGTAAAGTTTGTGGATACCACTGGTAATTTCTCTGGGACACTCTTTGAGGTGGAAACAGGTTATTTTAAACCTCTGGATTCTTTTTGCCTCATTGCCCCCAGACAACTGAAAACTGAGAGAACCCGCCTCCACACCTCTCCCAGTTTTATAGATTGTTACTTTAAACATGCTCTCCAATTTGATCAGCAAAACAATGACATCTCCTTATTGCTTTAATTTGCATGATTTGATCACCCGCCAGGTGGGCATTTTGTGTGTTTACGCACCTAAGATTACCATGTTCCTGTCAGAGGTCAGCTGAGGTCTCACTGGCTCTTGCAAGCAGCTCTCCATCTGCTGTTGACAGGTCTGTGCAAGTCCTGAGTGTCGCAGGCAAATGCATTTTTAACTTGACTCTTAGAGTTGCACCACTGAGTGCCACATTTTGCCCCATCATGGGTGCCCAGGGGTGGTGTTAGCTTTTAGGGGCTGCATGGTCGGTGGCTCCAGTGGAGAGTTAACTGCAAGCATGACCTGAGGCAGCCTGGTCTACTGTCTCAAACACTGGATTTTTCTGAAAATGTCACACCATCATGTCACGCTAGCAATGAACTCAGAGGACGCTTGACTAGGTGACATGGGACTATGAATAAACCTTCCTGCTTGTCTAGGACAGCCCATAGAATGCAGGTGGTCATTGGCTTTGGAGGAGTCAGGGTCATTGTTGGCTGAGCTGACCCATTACCAGCAAACTCAGTTACCCAAGGGGTTAGGTTTTTCTCCCCAGTGGCTGTCCGATCCCCCATCCTAGAATCTTATGGTCTCCACTGTAGCTTGGAATGAGGTGCTTGGCAGGCCTGCCCCTGGGGGCTGGTAGTGTGATGCCAGCTCAGCACTACCTCCACATATGCTGGTTTTCATGAGGGTCTGGGTTCATGGTTCTAGGAGCCCAAATCACACCTGGAACCCGACTGACGTGCCATCATAGCTGGAGAGGATGGCTCCAGCCTGGAAACGGGGTCCTGTCTGTCCTCAGGGCTTTGCCTGTCCCCACTGTTACGAGGATGATACTTAGCCCCACCCCAATGCCCACCTTTATTCTTGACGTTTCAGATTTCCATTCACCTTCCTGCTGCCACCCCTTGGGTCCCCGGAGGCTGGTTTGGGAACCACCTTGGTGACTTCTCCTTGATGTTGCCAGTTTTGAGGACACAAATTGTGTCTTTCTCTCGAATCACCAGCAGCTGTTTAGAAACCTTCCGTTGGCTTCTGTTGCCTTTAGATTAAACCCAGCCCCCTCCCTTGGCCCCAGGACCCTGCTCCCAAGTGCCTTTCCTGTCCCCTCCACCTTCCTTGGTCCCTGGCACACCAAGCACCACTCTCCACTTGGGGCTCTGAGCTTCTTGCTCTCCCTCCTGGTAAGATGTTTGCTCTTCAAATGACCTTCCTCATCAGATCCCGAAGCACACGTCCCCTCCTCAGGGAGGCCTTCCTGACCCCCTTGCCTGAGCAGTCCTGCCTCCTCCACCTTTGTCTTTTCTCCTCGTGTCTGTGTCGGCATTCACTGAAGCCCACATCATCTTTTCCCCATTCTTGTCCCTCCAGAAACACAAGCTCCCAGAGACCCCAGCACCTGGGGCCATGCCCGGCTAGCAAGCAGATGAGCACAGGTTCCCGAAGTGGCCGTCACAGGGCCATCGAGGACAAGCCAGGGTCATTGGCCTTGCCTTTGTCCTCACCAAATACCCTTCTTGTTCGGGGCAAGTGCGAGGCCTCCACCAGCTGCTGGAGCCATGCTGGGGAGAAGCAGGGGCCAAGGTTCCAGGGATCCTGGTGGATGGCGGGTGGTATTCTCCCCTCTGCAGGGGCATGTGACATCGCGGAGGAGTGCAGAACGCCCAGACCCCAGGACTCAGGTCACCCTGCTCAATCAGAAAGCAGCTTCCTTGGGACGGTTTCCTCCAAGGAACCCTGAACTGGAATGATCAGACCTCAGGGAGCACTGGACATGGGATTGGGGGGCCACAGGGAACACAGTGCCCCCTCCCGTTTCTTTCACTCTCACTCTCCTCGCTGCATCTCATCTCATCTCTAGCACTTATGGGTTTCTCTCCTTTCTCATCCGCGAGGCAGAAATCATGCCCCTCCAGTCGGAGACTGGCTCAGGGCAGAACAGCCTGCGGTCCCAGCTGTCAGGGCCTGTCTGGCTACTTGGGTGTGTCCCTGCTTGTCCAGTCAGATGAGGGTTGCATGGGTGGCATTGGACCCGGTTCCGCCAGGAGCTTGGTTGGGTTTCTGCAGGTGAGGGGCTGCGTTTAGGGACACGTGCTGGGCAGGCCACTTTCTGGGCAACTATGACCAGATCTAATGACATTGCTGGACCCTCAGTCACCTGCAAGTGACAGCATCTGCCCTTTGACCTCAAGTGATAGCATATGAAGATGCTCTAAGTGGCTACCACACTTAGAAGTTATTATTATTATTATTATTATTATTATTATTTTAATTTATCCAAATGCAGACCGATGTCGATACTCACTTTCACAGCTCACCCTCCCAGCACCCCAGGCCCCCTGCCTCAGAGGTGCTCCCTCTCCTCCACCCAGGTTGTTCATGGGACAAATGCCAAAGGCAGATGTTGGGACCACGAGGAAGCTGAAGCCCACTTGGGTTTAGAGTCAGATTCTCTGAGCAAACCCAAACCACAGAGCCAGGAATCTGGTTCCCATCCCAGGCTATCCCATCCCATCATTAGCTAATCTGAGACCTGTGAGTCACCTTCCTCTCTCAAGCGGTGACCCCAAACGCCCCCAGGAACAGGTGGGAGTCATCAGAGAAGGTCGGGTTGGAGATACCCGAGGCATATGCCCCTGAAAAGCAAGTCAGAGCTTCGTGCTGGTCCGCCTTCCCGGCACACATGGTTGTGTTCCACCCGGAACCACCCGCAGCCAGCCACCAGCTTTAGACCTTGGGCCAGAGAGCCTCCTCCTAGCTCGGATTTTGGCCGATTCTGTGCCCTGCAGAGCCAGCCTCCTCCAGGTTGCATTAGGAGAGGGTCTGGGAGCCCCTCACGCCCAGCTCCTGGCAGAGGGCTCCCAGGGGTGCCCTCAGCACAGGTCCCACCACCCTTTGGGGCCTCTTAATTCAGGGGGTGCAAGAGTATGTTCCTCCCCTACAATTAGATTGTTGTTATTATTAGCCTTTTCCCAAGATACCAAGGAGAGGATATGCTTTTAGACGTAAAAATCATAAGTGATTGAATCAGAAATGAAAGTTACAGAAGACTTGTCCATGGTGGTCACTATTCTGTGTGATATCGTGATGGTGGGTACTCAGCATTAGCCATTTGCTGAGAGTGATTTTCTCTGGGTGAAAGTTGATTTTTTTTTTTTTTTAAGGGAAAGTGCAGGCAGGAATGAAGAAGAGTAGACAGGCAGGAAGAGAGGAGGAAGCAGCATTTTATTTAGTTGTTCATCTTGGTCATTCCACCCCCCGCCACTCCCCCGACCCAGGTCCTTGGGTGTATATGGACCATACCCAGCCAGAGGCAGCAGACCTAACCACTACTCCTTGCGGGCACGATTTATTTCTTTTTTAAAAATAATTAATAGATTTTAATTTTTAGAGCAGCTTCAGTTTATGGAAAATTGAGCACAGCACAGAGAATTCCCACAGACTCCCGTTGCCCCACTGACTCTCCAGGCATTGGTGTGGACCATTTGTTACAATGTATGAGCTGGTACTGATACATTGTTTTAACTGTTAACACCCATTGGTTACATTGGGGTTCACTCCATGTGCTGGATATTTTATGGGTTTGACAAATGGATAATGTCCTGCATCCACCATCACAGAATCCTAAGGAATAGTTTCCCTGTCCTAAAAATGCCCTCCCGCCTCCTCCCAAACCCTCCCGGGTGAACACCCATCTTTTTTACTGTCTCTATACTTTGGCTGTTTCCAGAATGACATGTGGTTTTCAGTTTCTTCTTTTTGCTTCGGTGCACTTTCCCATGCTGATGTGATGTCGTCCCCTGCGTCCCCTCCCCACAGAAACTGCTTCGTTAAAGCTGAGTGCAGACAGGTGTATGTACCTGCCATAGTGACCTCCTTCGAGGCCACAGCTCCTGTCTCCTCCCAGGCTGGAGCGGGAGGCCACCCTCCCTGCTGGCCGGGACTGGGTCCCTCACATCCCTGTCAACTTCCCACGGTCAGTCCACACCTTTGATAGACTCACTTCCCGTGAGCCCCTTGGGGTGGGTCATGGCTTCCTACCGGGACCCTGGTGGGAGAGGGCGCTTGTAGATTTTTGAGCAAGGAATGACAGATGGGTGAGGTCGCCTGAATTGTGCCCCCGCATCCACAAGGGAAGTTCTAACTCCAGCACTTCAGATTATGACCTTAATTGCAAATAAGATTGTCTTTTTTGTTTTTTAAAGGAAAGGTGCAGGTAGGAATGAAGCTAAGCAGAGGCAGGTGGGAAGAGAAAGGAGGAAGAAGCGCTTCATTCATTTATTTAGTGTTCCTCTTGGTTGCTTCTGCTGGTCCCCGGACACGAACCCGGGTCCCTGGGATGTATGTGGTCTGCACCCAGCCCTACTCCACCAGGGCGTCCCAGAAACAGGGTTGTCTTAAATGTGCCCAGGATTTGTGCTGCCCCAGTGTAACGAGACACAGACTGAGAAATGCCTGTCCTGAAGGACGACGTCTCCATGCTCACGGGTCTTTAGACATAGGAGGCACGGCCGTCGCTCGGGAGGTGGCGGGTCAGGAGGCAGAAGGGAAGCTGGGAGAGAATCTGCGTTGTGGTTTTCCCGGGAGGCTTGTGGGAGACGGGTTCAGGGTTGGCCAGTCTGAGTAACTGGCGGGCTCTGGATTCTGGGTGTGACCCCTTCTGTCCAGCACCCGATCCTGGGGAGACGGGGCAGGGAGAGGTCTCTGGGCTTCATGAGCCTGGTGAACGGTGCAGTGGGTGTGGACTCAGGACTGGTGGGTGTGCATAGCAAAGGTGTGACTCACACTCACTACAAGGAATAAGCCGAGCTGAGAGGGACAGCACCTCCCTAGCATTCCAGGCTCCAAAATGTCAAAACATCGTAATGGACAGGGAGTTGCCGCACGATTAACACAAGCATCAACGCAGATATAATTACATGGGCCAAAGTCCTTAGGGCCATCCCTTCCCGGATTCAGCAAGACTGCTGCTTAGCGAAGGTGGGATTTGAACACACAGGCAAGCAGGCAGCAGGACTCCGGTGGAGATGAGACAGAGCCCGGGCTGATACCTCTGCACTCCAGTGAACCCCAGAGATTGCCAGCAAACCCCCAGAACCAAAGAGGAGGCCGACCTCTAATCTCCAGAACTGTGAGAAAATGCCTTTCTGCTGGTGAGACCCCCAGCCTGTGGTCCTTGCTACTGTAGCCTTAGGACCTGTGGGGGTGACGGTGAAAACCCACTTTGCCACAGTCAGGGGATGGCGAGATAGCTTCAGATGACAGCCCGTTCTCAGGTTTTACAACGTCAAAACAAATTCGGCGGAATAGTGCTTGGGCACAGTTCACACACATCCCAAGGTCCTAGGTTTGCGTCCTAGGACGAAGAGGAGCAACCAAGGTGAACAACTAAATAAAATGCATGTGGTGCGTCTCCCTCCTCTCTCCTCCTGCTGCCTGCCGGCCTCTGCCGGCCTTCACCCCTGCCTGCACCTTTCCTTAAAAAAAGAGTCCAATGAGCAGGTGAAATGAATTTTACTACCGTATCTAATCCAGCATCAGTGGGCGAAATCCTCAAAAGAACCATTCGTGAGATGCTTTGCCATTCTTTTCGTATGAAGTCTTCAGAGTCCTTCCAGAGTCCCCACGTACCGGACATGCCACCACTGTGGCCTGTGTCCCGCTCTCGTCGGCGGCTACTGCAGTGGACAGCGAGGCTCTGAGCCCATGAATATCTTCCAAAGAGGTCAGCACCCGCCGGGTCATGCCGTTTCATGGTTGTGAAAACCCAGGCACAGACAGGTCAGGGTGACTTAGTAAGGTCACCAGCCAGGAAGGACAGAACAGAGACCGGCTCTAGGCTCTTTGTCACCCACCTCTGCACAGCTTCTCACAGCTCACACGGAAACGAGGGTCCCACTCTCTCGGGTCGAGAGCCCCTGATTTAGGCTCAGAAGCAAACTCAGCGAGGGCTGTAAACCGAAGAGGACTTGAACAGCAGACCCCAGAGTTGACCAAGCCCTTCTTGGGAAAGCAGATCTGACCCAGGCCCTGTCCTCTTGGAGCGAACATTCCAGAAGATGCAGAACTAAGTCTGGCTGGTAGGGTTAGTGAGTCCACCCTTGCACACGTTCCTCGAGGAAACCTGGCTCGGCCGGCTCGTGGAAAAAGCCCAGACGAGCGCCTGCGCCTCACGGCCTCCAGCTGGTGCTGCTCCTTCACACTGTGTGGCAGTGACAGACACGGGCTTCAGGCTGAGACCACGACCGTATGAAGCCAACTTCTTCATGTGTTGGCTGTGTGAGCCTGGGAGGCTCGTGTAACCTCTCTGTGCTGTGCAGAGTGACTCCACGGTTCTGCCCTCGGGATGCTCTGTAAAGCGCTTAGCATGGTGCCTGGCCCCCGGGAAGCCGTCAGCAGTCACTGCTGTGCTGCTGTGATGCAAACCTGTGTCGCTGCTCCAGGAACCCAGTTGTCTCAGCGTGCTGTCACCGCAGCTGCGAGGACCGCGCATGCGCGGGGACACTCGGTCCCCAGCCTGGGCCCTGCCACCACTCACTCTAGGGTCTTGGGGGATGTGTTAGATTCTGTTATTCTCGTGACAAATGACCACAAAAACGAGTGACTTAAAATGACAGACATTGACGGTTCTAGAGGTCGGAGCCCAGAACAAGTTGTACGGTTGAAATCAAGGTGTCTGGTTCCTTGGGTCCCTCTAGTCCCAGAGGCGACCCGCGTTCCTGGGCTCGCGCCCTGCGTGGCTCTGACCTTTGTCTCCATCGTGCCCAGCTGACTCTGCCCCTTCCCTCTCATGAGGACCCGGTGATTACATTGGAGCCACTGGGATAGTCCATTTCAAGAGTCCCTTTTGCCGTGTAAGGTGACAGATTCCAGGGAGAAGTACCAGGGGACAGGGGCTGTCATTATTCTCTTTCCTGCTTGTGAATGTAGCGGTCACGTAATGGTGAGGTGAGGGCCTCCCAAATACAGGGCTGATTCTAATGACCCCGTCCCCATGCCTCTCCCTACAGCCACTTCCCAGCAACCCCAGCTCTGTCTGTGATGGCAGTTGGCCCCACGTTGGGACGCGCTGAAAACTTCAAGGTGACAGTGTCTGCTGCCGGTTTGGGGGTTACCCTTGGCCCCATTGCTGGAAGAATCATAAATATAACAAAACCCAAGCTGGTTCCTGACTCCCCAGGACACTCAGCATTGCTTTGTTGGTAAAGCATTTGGGACACAGAGAAATTTGTTTTGAGGGGAAATGCCAGCATTCATGCATGATGTCCCATGGGGAGACTGTCACCAACAACACAGATGAAGGACCCAGTCTTGGGGACAGAGGTGCCCCAGGGGACTCCCAGGTAAGGCAGGCCCCATCTGTGAGTGGGAAGGACGGACGGGCTCCAGAGGAGAGAGGGACAGTGACACCGCTGAGCAGAGACAGTGGTTCATGAAATGTGACGACTGAAACGAAACTGAGATGAGCTGCTCTATGGAGGAGAGCGTCCGTGGATGACCACTATGTGAGGGGAGCCTGTCCGTCCTGAGGGTGCCATGTTGTCAGGCGGAGAAGGTGGCTTTGGTGACAGCTGCTGCCTTTCAATCTGGACCCTCATAGATGAGTTATATGACAAGTCAAGCCACACGGCTTCTTCGAGCCTCAGTCTCTGTGTCTAAAGTGCCCACATTTGTCTGCCCCCACTTCATCACCCTGTTAGTCACAGGACAAAGGGTGGGAGCACTGAGTGCCATCGACAGGCGATGGAGAGAGAAGATCGCTCCATCCATGCAGAGGACTGTTATCCGGCCTTAGAGAGGAAGGAAAGTCTCGCAGAAGCCACCACCCGGGTAAAACCTGGAGAACAGTTTGCTGAGTGAAATAAGCTCCTCACGAAAGGACAGCTCTGTGATTGACGACACACCCTCGCGGAGTCAAAGTCATACGGACAGAGTGCGGCGGGGGTGCCGGTGGCTGGAGAGGTGGGGCCGGCAAGTGTTTGAGGGGACAGAATTTCAGTTCACAAGATGGAGGAGCTCTGGAGATGGACGTGGTGGTACTTCTGCTAACACTGCTCCACCGTGCACTTAGCAGTGGCCAGGATAGTCCGTTGTGGGATGCGTATTTTTTACCGCAATAAACCTACAGCCCAGAGCAGGACCGCTCAGCCTCCCGCTACTGACGTTACAGACTGGCTAACGCTTTCCCCCGGCGGACAGTCCTCGGCACTGAAGGGTGGTGAGCTGTGTCTCTGTCTTCTACTTACTAGATGCCAGTCGCACCCAGTCAGTGTGACAAGCAAATGCCCATGTTGGGGAAAACCACCCCTGGTTGAAAAACCACGGCTCTAAAGTGTCATTGAGAGAGGGTGAAATGAGATGACCATTTACAGGGCTCCTGGCAAACCATAGGTGTTTCCATAAATACTACTGCCATCCAGCATAACACTTAACACACGCTCCTCTTCACCCCAGACACTCAGCGTGTCACTTCTTCTGGCGGGCCAGCGAACCCACACTGGAGAGGAGCTAGGGACGCTGGTGCTCAGAAGGGCAGGCCTGGGGAGAGGGCAGCAGAGGGTGCTCCCAGCAAGCAGCCGGAGGCAACGTGAGGCATGAGCACCGCGAGGAGTGAGTGGCGGGAGGAACCAGACGCTCAGGCCAGTCTTAGATTCCTCATATGTGCCTTGCCTGAAGGGTCTCTAACCAGATCATCAATAATAAGTAGACACAGAGACACAAGAACTCGAAAGAACAGAGGCGAAGAAGCCACGGGCCAGGGTGGCGGCGGGAGAGGAACGGGCACTAAGGCTAATGTTGCCAGGTTTCTCTGGGAAATGTTCTGGAATCAGGACTGGCGATGTTTGCACCACACAGAGACTATATTAAAAACCACTTTTAAGTAGTGAAAAAAGTAACTAGACACCAATTGCTGTTCTCAGCACTTGGCCAAGGGCTCAACTCATAACAAATTAACAGATGCCCGTTATTGATGATCGAGGTGGCAGTGGTGTCGGTGGTGGAAGGGGTGGAGAACGCGGGCTCGGGAGAGGGGAACTTTGTGGTGGAGATGGTGGGTCTGCGGGACCGGGACCTGGTGGTGCAGGTGGCAGAAGTCGTAGTGATTCTGATGCCTGAGTTGATGGCGGCGTTGGCGATATTGGTGGCGGTAGTGGAAATAGAGGCTACCTCCAGGTAATGAAGATTTCAGGCCTCAGTGATCATCTCTGCTCATTTCTACCTGGGGAGGGAAGGTTGAGAAAACTGCACTGGAGTCAGTTATTTTCCTCGAGTGCTCGCACCGCTGACGCTGGTGTCCTGCAGTTCGGGCTGGGAGTCAGACTGCCACAAGTCACAGCCCTGGTGCAGGACCCTCGGGTCAGTGCTGCGCCTTCTGCGGGATGTGCTCTGCGGACCCAGAGCCAAGCAAGAGTCCTTGACACCAGGCTGCTGATGCGTCTTCCTCTTGTGGAAATCAGCTGCTTACTTAATCAAATAAAGTGTCTGCCTGCAGAGACAGTGAGCACAGCTGGGAATGTCCCCCATGTGGCAGTCGGTATTTAATGAAAGTGACGGAGGAGATCAAAGGTTGGCACTATAGGAAATTAAGAGCTGCTGCCCCCTGGCCCCTGCCCCCCAGAACAGGAGCAAGCCCTGAAGTGCCTTCTGGAAGCCCCAAGGTGCACGCAGTTCTCCGGGTGCTTGTAGTGGCCCCTCTCCCACAAGAGCTCTGATCAGGGAGCTGGGAGAGCTGGGTCCCACCCAGATGCCGCGTGACTTCCAATGAGGGCCTGGTCTCCTGTGGGTCTCACCGTAAAATAGCGGGGAGGGAGGGCGTGGCGGGCAGATGCTCACAGGTGTTAAGGTGCCTGAGGACCTAACCTTCTGTGATGCTGTGAAGTCAGGGTGCTCTTGTTACCGAATCCCCAGTTCCTGTGCAGCGGTGTGGGGTGAAAACCCAACACGAGACTGGGGGGAAGGGAAAGGGCATTTATTTTCGGCGGAAAATGGAGCCAGGGGAGACCTAGGCCTCAAACCCTCAGTCTCCCCAAGGGCACGCAAGCAGGCTTTGTAAGGGGGAGTCCGAGCTGGGGAGCTGCGTGATACGGGAGCATCCTCCCAACAGGTGGCCTTCTGGTCACCCCCAGCTGCAGTCTCAGCAGCATCGCTCAGGACCCAGATCACAGGATGCTGACAGTGCATGAGGGGTCGCTGGGCAGTCCTTGTGTCTCCAGACTTGAGACACCCGTGTGCCACCAACATCCCGGGTCGGTCTGCCTCTAGCTGCGTTTGACACTTGGCGAGGGGAACCAGAGAGTGAGTGGGGTGATGAGCTCTGGCCAAGAACAGTGGGCCCAGGGCCATGGTCTCGAGACCCTTCTTCCAGGGTATGGAGGGGAGCCGCCTTCCCTGGGGTTGTGGCTTAGCCGCGCTTGGGTACGTGGAGTAGGTGGGACACTCGCTCTCCAGCCTCTCTGCCCATAGGGCCTCTCAGCAAGCTCTGCGGAGCCCCGAGCACCGGTGGCTCACAGACAGACACCTCCAGGAGCCACTGAGCCCACACAGAGGTCAGCTCCACTGGTCATCAGAGAAAAGCAAATTTAATCGACAGCAGGATGCATGAGATCGGTCACCATATGAAAAGTGCCAAAAATCCAGGACTGGCATAAGTTCGGGACTCACCCGCTCTTCTCCTGGTGGGAATACTTCTTAGGGAACTGTTAGGAGTGTGTATGAGGATCTCAGAGCAGCTTTGCTTCTAGTGAGAGAGAACAAAACAAAACTGAAATATCCTAGGACTGGGGGTGTAAATCACAGCTCGTCCACACAGTAAATCCCCTGTGGTCATGACGGGGGTGCCATCATGACATGGGTGCATGGAGAACGTTCCCCGCGTGCTTCTTCAGCTGAGAGGTGGAGCGGATCTCTGCCTGGAGGCTGTATGTACTCACACACAGAAAAGAATCTACAAAGACACAAGCTGGTGTGTTAAATATGCGTTTATAGTTCCTTCTAGCCTCCTTTTTATCTCTGTTGTTTCCGTGTACAGAGGCTTTGCCTAATTCCTAGAGTCAGGAAAATAAAATATTTTTAAAGACAAAAAGGGCAGAGCCGGTCAATGACCTGGCTTAGGCAGCCCCTAAGAGGCCGGATCAGGGGAAAAGCCCTAAGAGATGCCCTGGCTGCCGGCCTGTTGTTGGCAAGGAACGAGAGATTAATCCCTATCCACCATCAGCTGTGTCGCCGTCTATTTCTGGAGAGTGGCAGCTCTCACCCTCCCCAGCTCAGGTGTCACTGGCTGGGCAAGAGTCCTTAGTCAAGGGGCGTGCGTTGTGGGGCAGGGTGCAGCAGCTTCTGACCAGCCCCCCGGCACAGAAAGCTGGCCTGTGTCTTCTGAGTGTGCGTGGTAGAGGAGGAACAGGTGGCTGGTGAGAGCTGCACAGGCCAGAATGAGCTGGGACCCACTTTTTCTCAGTGGAAAGTAGATGCGGGATGGTCAGGTGGAGAAAGACCCCTATCAGGTAAAACGTGGGAGCACACCCTCCCTCAGTTCTGCCTATCCACGTCTCTTAGCAACTACTCACACCTGCACAAGTGACACTAGATAACGGTGTAAAATTATGAGTCTGGCTGGATTCCAGTGAGTTATTTATAAAAACATTGAGGAGTGGAGGGCGGGGGGACAGATGGGGCACCTGGCATGGAGCTGTAGTTTGCAGACCTTCTGTTTTTTGTTTGTTTTTTAAGGAAAGGTGCAGGCAGGAATGAAGGCAAGCAGGCAGGCAGGAAGACAAGAGGAAGAAGCACTTTATTCAGCTGTGCACACTGGTCGTTCCCCGGCCCCAGGTCTTGAACTGGGGACCTAGGGATGGATGTGGGACTGCTCCCAGGTGTACTACACCGCTGGGCCACCAGGGGGCGCAGACCTTTGGTTCTGAAGAATAAGGAAGCCCCCTCCCCTGCACTCCTTCTAGGTGGAGTGAAACGCGAGGTATACAGAACAGAGCCCAGGTAAGCAGCCGTCTGAGCCCAAGTATCCATAAGCCGAGACTGAGAAACGCTGGGCTAAAGTAAGATCTTACTGACGTTAGAGTTGAGAGGACACAAAGTCAGGTTACTCCAAGTTCTGCTTTCGGGCTCAAATGTGTCCATGTGATGTCTGGCAGCGATGCCCAGCACCCCTCGGCTGGGCCCTGTCTGCCTGGCTGACTTGCTTCTTATTTCTTTGCCCTCTGTGAGCTACCAAAACCCAAGAAGCCAGTGTGTCTTATGCCAGCTCAACAAGCGTGGTCCCAGAGTCTCCCAGCCCTGCAGGGCTTGTGCCAGGCATTTTCAAACAGCCTGTTTCCTGCAGCCAGGGGAAAAATGTGAGATGACATTTTCTAAAAGCACTGCTTTGTAAAAATGCCAACCCTCATCTCAAGGTACAATGCCTGTTGGAGAAATCTGAATCAGCTGGAGGAGTCGTGGCCAGCAAAGGTTGGATCGAAAGGGCAGGCTCTGTGAACTGTGGTTGTTGACCAGTTAATATAGCTCCTTGAAGAAGAGAACTTCTCAAATTTTCTATAGGTAAAGAATGACCTGTTACAGGTCTGAGGGTTGAATATGAGCTTGGATTTAGCAACTACCTGTTTTTCTTGAGTGTCCACCTTGCTTATTTTCATAACATCTTTGGCTGGTGGATAGGTGAATAGGAATGTGGTAAGGAGGCAGATGAGTTTATCTTTTCTACTTTTCTTTGGGAGAAGACGGTGCCTGCAAACACCAGTATAACTCAGCCTTAAAGCTCTCCTGTGCTGTTCAAATGCATGTCAAATGTGCCAACAAACTGAGCAAATGTTTGGCTTTCAAAACGAAAAGAAACAGTCAAAAGCAGCAGCGAGGTGTAAACTGGGAAAACCTGCAAAGCTCTGGTCCCGCTAATTCCTTGGGCTTATAAGGTAGCCACTGATGGAGGGAGTGGGAGTCTGGTTGCTAGGCAACGGTTCCCATGGAGAGGGGAGCATCAGCGGGCTGACTGCAGACTACTTAAAAGATGGGCTGGGACAAGGATGGAGGAAGCTCAACCGCTCTTCCTTCATCTTCTGTTTCGGAGCTGGAGAGGCAAGGAGACACAAAGAAAGACACAAAGAGTAGTTGCAGGATTGCTGTGCAATTAGCAAGGCTGCTCTTTGCAGGACAGAAAGCAGCTATTAGTGAGGTGTGGAGAAGTCATCCTGACTCCTGAATAATGCTGAAGACAAGTTGAGGGCCAGTGTTTTGAAACCAAGAAGCACTGAAAAAGAGAGCAGTTGAAGATTTTCCTGAGAACTGATGGGGAGGCAGAGGTTAGCAGAGATTGCAGACAGCTGGGCTGACAGTCAAAATGGTGTCCTCACATCTTTAAAGTGGTGTTGAAGAAGGCAAGCTATGTGTGCTCCGTGCTCCAGTTTTCTCATCTGTAAAATGGGCACAGTAATAGGAACGGCCAATTAAGAGTTGATACATGTGTGACATTCAGCACAGTGTTTGCATATAGTAAGTGCAATATGTGTTAGTTGTTACTACTTTGTCTTCCCTCTAGATTAGAAGCAGAAGATCTGAGCTCCTAGTGTGTTTTAATATCACTTTCTTAAAGCTGACGTTTGTAAACTCACGGTCACATGTGTCAGTTGGGATGTGTGGATCATGCCTGGTAACAGTCTGTAGTCGCTGAATTCTAACTCCAGTCTGTGTGGTTTGTTCATGCCTAGTGAGGGCTTGACATCAGCCTGCGGGGGCCGCCTGAGGCTACCACAGACGGAGAGAATTAAACAGCAGACATTATTTTCTCACAGTCCGGAAACTACAAGTCCAGGTCATGTGCCCGCTGGGTGTGGAGACCTCTCTTCCTAGTTAACAGCTGCCTACTTTCCCGGTGTCCCGATGGGGCTTTTTCTCTGTGTGAGTGGAGAAGGAGGGAGGGAGGAGAGAGAACGCTGGTCTCTCCTCTTGGAATGACGCCGGGCCTGCTGGATCAGGCCCCACTGGTAGGACCTCATTTTTCCTTCATGACCTCCCTAGAAGCCCCTTTCTCTAATTGCCGTCACTTTGGAGTTTAAGGTTTCAGCATGTGAATTTGAGGGGCACACAGTTCTGTCCATAACAGTGTTGGTGGTGCAAGTTGGGCCCTTTTTCGTAATAGTCTTTGCAAGGCCTAATCTCAACACATATACTCATACTCACACACACACTCATACTCACACACACACTCACTACATATACACACATACGTACTCACATACACACATGGACACACACACTCACACACACACACACCACTCTCCCACCCCTTCTCATTCGGAATCCCCTTTGCGGGCTCTCTGCTGCCCTGGCTGCACAGGCCTTCCGATGGTTGGCTTTGCCAGCTGCCTGGCTCCTCTTCTAGCCTGTTCTCCCAGAGCTGGTTCCTTCTCATCCTCTGCTCTTCGAGCAATTCTCCCTGACCACCCAGCTACCTGTTGTCCGTCCCCAGACACCATCCCTTCATCCTGATGTTTTGTCCTAAACTCTTGATGGATTTGAACACATCGCCCCAGTTTTACTGACGTCAGCCGCTTTAGGGCAAGGACTTTGTTTTGGTCACTGCTGTTCCCCGGGGCCCGGTACACAGGAGACAGTCGGGAAACATCGTGGAGGTGCCAGTGAAGGCCCGTCCGTCGCCTCCCGCCAGACTTTACTCCCGCCGAGGGTAGGCCCTTGCTTGCTTATCACCGGCCCCTCGGCAGGCTCCGTACTTAATAAATGTGTGTGGAGCGAAGACTGAAGCGTCTTGGGGGCCGTTCTCAGGTGCTCAGTCCCTCCTGCCTCAGGGGAGTCTTCCTGTAGACGCTGAGGGTGTAGACTGCACCCACCTGAAGCTCTCTTGGCTGCCCCCCTGCTTGAGGGCAGAGGCGGTGTCCCCGAGAGGAGCAGCTTAATGGCGAGGGAGCAGTCACCAGCAAGTGTCTCGACGATGGTATAAAGCCAGCATACCAGGAACGCGTCCCTCTCAAGGGGGCTGACAGCTTGTGTCACTGCCGCCCTTGTGGCCTTGGAAAGAGAGCGTCGGTTTCCTGTGCTGTCTCCTCTGCCCCTGCCCCGCTGCGCTGGGCTTTCCTGTCCCGTCCCCTTACCGGTCCCCTGCTTTTTGGAGGCAGAGTGGCTCTGGCCAGGTCTCCGGAGCCCGAATACTTGAGCTGGAGTCCAGTCTCGGATGCTTCTCTCTGAGCCTGTTTCCTTCTGTAAAATGGGGACGCGTCAGGGCTGCCCCACGGCGTCGGGGTGAGTCCTCAGTTTGTTACTAATATGAAGTGATCCTCGTCCGGGCTGAATTCTCTGCGGCATTAATTGTTGTTATATTTTCTAAGCACGTGTTCGGGTGAGGTGTTTTTCTAGACTGCAGGGTTTGAAACCCCTTTTTAAATTAGCCACGCTCTCTTCAAGTGACATCTTAGGAGCCATCCTAATGTAAAACAGAGGTGACAAGGGTGGTAGTGGGGGTGAGGTCCCAGAGGCAGAGCCCCCACATCTCCCTTCAGACGCTGGGAGACAAGCCTCTGAGTCTGCCTCGGACCAGCTGCGTCAGAATCATCTGCTTATTAAACACGCAGGGTTTTTGTTGGTTGGTTTTTTAAGGACAGATGCAGGCAGGCATGAAGGCAGTAGGCAGTCGGCCAGGAAGAGAGGCGGAAGAAGCATTTTATTTCATTTTTATTCAGTTACTCACACTGGTTACTTCCACTGAGCAGGGACTCGAACTCAGGGGGCGCGGGTTGCGCGCCTTCAGAGATGATTGATCGACCCAATTGCTTTTCCACCAGAGTGTGGCCAAAACGTGCAGATTTTGTGATTTCGCTGCCAGCTTACTGACTCGGGTTCTCCAAGGGGTGGGGCCTGGGAGTCTGCATTTCAGTGCTGTCTTCAGGTGATTCTCAAGTGCGCGGGCGCTTCGGGAGCTCCATCTGACCCTCGGCTAGCTCAGGGCTTGGGGGAACTGGCCCCACATGTAGTGGAAAATCCATGCCAACTAATCCCTAGTTACTAACACCCTGCTGCTGACTGGAAGCCTTCACAGTGACACAGTGGGCGCACACGCGTTTTTAAATGTCCCATGTATTCTGTACATTTCTCTTACAATAAAGTAAGCGCGAGAAAGAAAATGCTATGCAGACACTAAAGGGCTTCTTCCTTGCAGCTGAGGAGGCCCAAGAGGAACACAAGGGGGTGAAGCCCACCAAGGGTCCACCGTGCTGTTTGAAGGCCGCCTTTGCACAGAGCCCGTTTCCCCGGCTCCCGTCTGGGGAACCTTCTCGGGTAGCTGTGTGGGTCCTCCCTGCAGTTAGCCCGCGAGAAGGTGGCATCCAGGTGGATGGCTGCCGGGAGACGGCAGTCTGGGACAAGCTGGCGCCGAGATGGCCTGGAGTGGAGGAGCCGAGGAAGGTCCGGCTGGAGGCGCATGTGGGGAGCTGTCCAGCCAGGCTGACGGCCGAGCTCCCACACTCCGGGCACGTGAGGACCACAGCTCCGAGCAGATAGTTTGACTGCTTTTCTCCGACCTGGCCTGGAGCCCTGTCCCTCCCAGTGCATCTGCCCCACGCTGCTCCCGATCCCGGTGCTGCTGGGGGTTAAGGTCTAGGGGGCTCAGAGGCCCAGGAAAGGCCTTGCTACCCCTCAATCCCCTGAGCGAGTCACCCCCCAGAGCACCATGTGTTGATTCCCTGCTGATCGCTCTGAGGCTTTTTTTTTCTTTTTAAATTTTTTTTTAGTATTTTATTGTAGTAACTTCATTTCACACATTAAAATAAACTCACATGTAGGTTCCCCATGTGCACAGGTTCCCCCTTCCAGATCTATGTTAGCAGACCCTGCCGCACCATGTCACCCGTGTTCTTCACCAGTGTCCAGTGGGCTCCGCCACCTCTTGTCCCCCTCCTCCCTGTTCCGTTCCCTATGGGTCGCCTCAGTTCTATTGCAAGTGTCTAAGGGTTGGTTTTGTTTCATCTGCTCCTTTGTTTTGTCTGTTCACATTCCACCTATGAGTGAGTCATCTGGTCTCTGTCTTTCTTCTTTTGACTTGTTTCACTAGCATCATCCCCTCTAGTTCCCTCCATGTTGATTCAGATGACAGGGTTTCATCTCTTCTCAGGGCTGTGTAGTGTCCCATTGTGTACATGAACCATATCTTCTTTCTTCATTCATCTGACATTGGGCACTGAGGTCATTTCCAGTTCTTGGCTATTGTGAAAAGGGCCGCAGTAAACACGGGGCTGCATGAATTCCTCTGGGGTTTGTAAAAGGTGTACACCCCATTCAAGTCCACTTTCCCACTTTTTGGTTTTGGGGTGCCCCTGCTCTGGCTCTTAAGTCCTCCCTGTGCCACCGTGAGCCACCCTGTGCTGGAGCCTAACGCTGTTTCACCCTGCCCGCTTCTCCACAGGCCTCGGGGAAATCCAGTGCTCGCTGCCCCCCGAGAACAGGAGGGTCTCCCTGCACGAGCTGTCGGAGGCGAGCTTCAGCCAGTGCAAGTTCAGCCTGTCCCTCACAGACCTGTTCATCATCATCTTCTCCGGAGTGGCTGTGTCCATCGCTGCCATCATCTCCAGCTTCTTTCTGGCCACCGTGGTGCAGTGTTTCCAGAGGTGCACCCCCAACAAGGACACGGAGGAGGAGGAAGAGGAGGAGGACAAGGACGACTGAGCCCCTCTCCTGGTTCCCCGCCTTCTAGAGGCCAAGTCGGTGGCTCCCCTCCGAGAAGAAGGGGAAGGCTGCAAACATTCACGAGTCCACCGCTGTCCATGAGCAAAGCAGCACCTGCTCTGTCCTGGCCCCCTGAGCACCTGGCGGGACTCCCCTCTCAGAGTCTAGACTCACAGAGTGGAGGAGCCGAGCACCGGTTCCTGGAGGAGGACCTGCCTCCGGCCGCAGGTGCGTGTGGAGAGCTGTCCAGCCAGGCCTCGTAGCAGACAGCCGTGCACCCACACGCCGGGCCCGCGAGACAGGCTCCGAGCAGAGATACTTTGTGCGTTTCTCCGACCTGGCCCGGGGGCCCTGCCCATATCCTCCTCCCGAGAGGCGGCATCTCAGCCAGTGGGGAGGTGGACGAGACGTGGGAGCAGGACTCAGCTCCTTCTGTTCCAGGCCTTAGACTCCTTGGCATGTTCCACCCACATTTTGGCTCAAATGACAGCTGGGTAAAGGCCTAGAAGTGGCCCGAGGTTGTGGGTTGCTGTGTTTGGTGAGTGGGCTGGAAGGGTGTTGGCTCAAACCCTGATCTTTCTAAAAGGCAGCTGGCCTCTGCCTCTGCTCACTCCCCTCTGAAGTACAACTGAGCTGTCCCCTCCCCTGCTCCCCCCACGTCTGTCCCTCCTCTGTCAGGCTTGTCCCAGACCGGTTGCTCCTGAACTTGCTCTCCCGAGGCCAGGGTTCTAGCAGCAGGGTGCATCAGACCAACGAGGTGTAAAAAGCCAAAATGCAACAGAAAAGCAGTGAGACTTGGCCTCTGAAAAACCTCCACTGGTGGCCTCCGGGTGTGTGTGTGACATTTCCAGGGAGCAGAGGTGGTGACAGGCAGAGTTTTTCGGGAGCTGGGGCTCAGCCCTGCCTCTGGGACAAGCAGCGTCGTGGGCCCAGCGGGTTCTTCATGTTGATGTGGGGCATTGGGCCAACTGGGGACCCGGCTCAGACACGGGCTCGGGAGAGGCTCCCAGGCTACCTCTGGCCATCTCCTCCTCATCGTTGCTCATGAGACCGCCCATGTTCCCTGTCTCCACCGCCCCGGGCTGCCTCTGCCTCCATGCAGACGTGCGGAGTGCCCGCTGGCCCAGGCTAGCAGCTGTGTGGCCAGAAGACAGGGCCCTGCTCTCTTGGACCTCGTATTCTCCTGGATGGAGCATAAAACAAGTGAAAAAAAAAACCTAAGAGCAGGAAAAGAGAGGTGCCAAGAAGGCGAAAAATGAGTCCTGTGACAGAGTAATGGAGGGGTCGTTAGGGGCCCCAGAGACACAGAACCAATGGGAGATGTGTGTAGTCAGTCAGTCTGTCTGTATCTATCTGTCTACCTGCCTACCTACCTACTACCTACCTTCCTACTCTTCTTCCTTCCACCCATCCACCCACCTATCCATCCATCTTTGTATTCTTCCTTCTTCCTTCCTTCCTTTCTTCCTTCTTTCCTTCCTTCCTTCCTTCCTTCCTCCTCTTCTCCCCTTCCTTCCCTCTTTCTCTTTCCTTCCTTCTTATACACGTCTATCTATATCCATCTATCTTCCTACCCCTTCCCTCCCCGTCCACCTATCCCTCCATCATCCCCATCCCCGGCCTCCATCAGTCTTATAAAAAACTAGTTCACAAGATTTTGGAAGCTGGAAAGTCCCATTACAGAAGGCCTCTCACTGAGTGGCTTTCGGCTGAACCCTGCCTCTTCCTTCTCTTGCCCCCTTGCCTCTCTCCCTCACTTTTTTCCAACTCTTCTACTCTCGAGGAGACCCCAAGTCACCCCTCCTGGCTCCCTTCTAGCTCCGTTGGCTCCAGTGGTGGAGACCACAGCTCAGAGGTGGCTCTTCTCGCTCAGGCCCAAGGCAGCTGGAGACATGGGAGACATCTATCCAGACCCCAGGCCAACCTGAGCCCCTGAGAGCCCCACATCTCTGCAGCAGCGCTTCGGTTGGGAGACAATGTAGGCGGACTGACATGGGCCACCAGGGACCACTAGGGCTGCCTGGTTCCAGCCCTCACACCACACCTGGGTGTGAATGAAGGTTCCTGGAGAAGGTTCAGTCAAGAGACCGCTGCACTGACATTGGGCCGTGGGAGGGTAGACAGAAAAGAGGACCAGAGAGGCTGAGGACCGAGGGAGGCCAAGGGCTCAGAGCCTGGGAGTTTGAGACCCAAACCACCGAATGCCAGCCACTCCCATCTTGGCCACAGACAGCTGAGGCAGGTGGGGCAGGAATGATGCCTGTCGTCACTGTTTCCATGCCTCTCCTCCAGCCTCCCCAACCAGAGACACAGTCGGAGGTCCTAGACCCAACCGGGACCCACCAAAGTCATAGTGTGTTTCACCCAGAATCCTGGGGCGATCGTGTGACTAGTGTGAGGTCTTTGTTCTAGGAGGTTCTGGAGGATGCGCCCCCACTGAGGGAGCCTATTTGATGCCCTCTCGCCAGCAGGCTCAGCGGTTTCCTTGGAAGGCACAGTCCTGCAAAACATGGGGCTGGGCCACCCACTGACTGCGTGCAGGGGAGGGGCACCCGGCTCGCTGGGCGCCGTCTGCCGTCATTTCTGCTGTCTGCTCCCCAGACGCTGGGAATGACCATGAGTTTGGGGAAGAAGGAAAGGCTTATACATGGCCAGTTGAGACAGGGCCTGGGCATATTGGGGACACAAGGGACATCTATGGTCAAGTCCAAGCAAATATTCTGACAGGGAACCCTGACTCCCCTGGGGAAATGCCTTTTGGATGTGACATTGCACCCACACTGGATGATGAGTCCATGCTCCCTGACTTGCCAGAGAGTCTCCAGGGAGGACTGTTATTAACAACAACAATGACAGCGCCACCTACGGGTGTGGGGCCGCCTCTGCCCCAGCAGTGCTCCTCTTCCAGCCCCGCCCCCCAGCTGTCACCTCCTCAGTGTCACTCTCACCACCCCATCCAGTGGGCATTGTTTCTGCACACGTCCCCTGATGGGAAAGAATCCCACCTGTTTCATTACTGTCATTATCGGGGAGCCTGGACTCCCCAAGGGCAGGAACTTGGGTCTTTTGCGTCCCCAACATTAGAACCACGCTGGCACGTAGGATGGCGAACCAACAGCCTGTTAGTTGAAACAGATGAGTTCAAGGCACAGTCTGGAGACCCTACAAGTGTGAGCTCCGTTGAGCCATCCTCACAACTCCGGGGGAGAGCTGCCGTTCTCCACACTTTGTAGGGGAGCAAGCCAAGCCTCAGAGACACACCTCAGAGAACAGACTGTTGGACCCTGAAGCCTGTACTCGTGGTTGACAGTCAGTGTGTATTGAGGGCACCCTGGATGCTAGAGGCTGAACCAAGCTCTTGATGCAGCTCAGAAGCAGTGAGATGCAAAGTCACATGTTATCCAGGGTTCTCCGTAGAAAGGAAATAAGGAGATGTGCGTGTGTGAGTGTGTGCGTGTGCGTAAAAAGATATTTAAAGGACTTCCTTTAGAGAGGCACATCGATTATGGAGACTGGCAAGTCCAGAGCCCAGAGGGTGGGACGGCAGGCTGGAGCTGTCGGGAAGAGCCTGTGTTGCATGGCAAGTCCAAAGGTTGTCACCACAGAATTCCCGGAGTCAAGCTTTTGTTCCATTCAAGCCTTCAACTGACTAAATGAGGCCCACCCGCATTCTGGAGGGTGGGCGATCTGCTTTTCTCCAAGTTCAGTCATTTCAATGCTACTCTTCTAACAACAGCCTCCTAGAAACATTCAGAGTAATGTTTGACTACATATATGGACCCTGTCAGGTTGACACACAACATTAACTGTGGGGGCTTCAGCCCCTCCATGCTGCACGGGGAGCACTGGTTTAGGACTGGGGACCACTTGCCTGCAGGACAGAGTAAGCGAGAGGCAGGATCTGACCATGGGTGCTCTGAGCACCATGCAGCCTGTCTGTACCCCCTGCTTTCCCTGCCCAGGGCAGCAGGAGCAGGTCTGGCAGGGACGGCCCAAAGCAGCACTCTTCTTGGGGCTGTGTCCTGGGCTTCAGGAAAAGAGGCCTGTGCTTGTTGGGTGCATCCAGAATGAGTTTATTTCGAGGTTGAAATCCAGCCTCTCAAACCAACCGCCGAAATAGAGTGTCAATTTGATTATCTTATTTTTCCACCTTGCTGTCTTGAAGATCTGATGGCCAGAGGATTCTAGTAGATTCACAAGATTTCATCTTGCTGGATTCAGGTCAGAGGTCTGTCATGCCCACCCCCATGTCTCTGCCAGCTCAGATGACCAGTGTCACAGATGTGCATGTGAGGGGCTGGTTTTCCCAGCTCTGCGACATTTAGTGGGACCTGAGAGCACATCAAACCTCCTTCAGTGCCCCCGGCACCAGCTGAGCCGACCACCAGTCTGGGCCTCCGCTGTTAACTCCTCTTTAGTGGCCTCTAGTGGTCTTGAGGTTTAAGTAATATTTGTGAAGGGGTCTATTTGAATGCAGGGCAGCAAAACCCTTCCCAAACCAGACCCCAGAGGGTTCGCTTGCTGGCAGTCATCCAGGCAGCTGTTCTTTAACACTCCAGGCTCATAAACTAAACCCCAGCTTTGCGTTGCTTCTCTGTGTAAAAGATTTTTAACAAAAAGAACACTGTAATCCGCTGTCTTCAAATGTGATTGATCTATTTTGGAAAACTTGCCTTTCCAGGGTGTAAAAGTTATTCTATTCTGACCTTGAGAAAAAAAATACAGTGCGCTTTTTCAATCAAACCTTGCACTCATGTTCAGGACCGTTAGCCCCGACCTCATTTGCTCTCTGGAGTGACACCGGTTCCTGAGCTAGGATAGGAGCTGGTTTTCCGAGAACCGTCCTTTCTCGATTTGCAAAGGTTCTCCATCCCCATCTGACCTTGGAAAATAATGAGTGTGAATAACCGCATGGTAACTGGTCCCACAAGGAGCCCTGGGCGCTTGGAGGGTCAGCCTTCCCATGGAGTGTGTGTGGTCCTCCCCCAGTGACCTCAGCCATAATGTGGACCCTTTTGGCGCTTGCAGCCGGCTGTGAACAGTTCACACTGACTTCTTGGCGGAATAAGGAGAGGGGACACCCACTCAGTCCCTGGCACATCGACATGCCTGCAAAAGTGGGCCCTCTCGGCCTCCAGGATCCTGGAGGTGCCACCTGAGCCTTCAAAGACCCAGGAGAGGGTGCGGCCCCCAGAGACCCGCAGAACCCGAGCTCCTGCGCTGCGCCAGCGGGGGCGTCCAGGGCCTCAGTCGGAAGACCTCCGCCGGGAGGAAGGATCTCGGATCTCTGTCCGTTTTGTCTGCAGGCCTGGCTGTGCGAGGCCTGACCATCAGCAGCATTTCGGTGCTCACGGGTCTGAGGACTGTCAGAGGCTGATTTGCACGTGTGTCCGCGGGTACCCCGGAGTCCTAGGGGACCCTCCCAGTCCTAGGAATACAAACGTGGCCCCATGAACACCCAAGTTGCGTTGTCCTGACGGACACCAGCCCGACTGCGGGTCAGGAAACGTAGCGCCCCCTAAGCAGGCCGCCCTCACACTAAATAATTCCGGGGATGCGAAGTCTCTCACTCCGAACTGGCACCCCCTGCTTTCCAACGCATCTGCGGGGCTCCTTGGGGGCCCCTTCCCATACCCTCCCCTGCCCAGGTGAGTCATCCTAACTGCCCTGCCCGGGGCGCTCTTGGGTGGGGTCGTGGTGGCCCCGCAGGGCCAGGGAGTGCTTGGCACAGATAAGGAGGCCGTGCCCACCTTATCAAAGGGGTCCCCACGCTCCTAAGCCGGCCCCAATCTCCTCATCTCTGGAACTGCAAAACCTCCCTTTGTCAGGTCTCCTCTACCAGGTTTATCAACAGGGCGAACGGGCTCCCAGGGGGCAGGGCTGCCGCTGCCCACGGTCTGGCACCAGCAGATGCGCCCCGACCCGGCCCTGCGGGACAGGAGTGCTAGCGCCAGGGTCTTGGGGTCTCGCTCCAGGGTTCTTGAGAGAAGATGTCGTGGGGCCCACCACAGCCAATTGGAAGGAAGTGAGGTTTACTGACGTGAAAGTGAAGGCACACGGGTAAGAGATGAGTGAGGACTGGCTGATCTGAGGGGAGCAGATACCAGGAGCCTCGGGGAAGGGATTTTTATGGGCTAATCTCGCCCCTGAGTGTGTTCCGGGGAGCAGTAAGGGCTTGAATTGGTCCATCAGTGGTTGCCTTTCGAACTGGTCGGAGGGACCCCTGGGCTTTAAGCTGATTGATGGAGTTCGGGTACTCCTCCTCTTCCCACCTCCTCCTGTGCTCCGCCCACCCCTCCTTGCTCCGCCCACCTCCTTGCTCCGCCCACCCCTCCTTGCTCCGCCCACCTCCTCCTGTGTTCCGCCCATGCCCAATGGCTCTCTAACAGGAGGGAGATGGACATTGGTGAGGGGGCTGGCAGTTGGGGCTTAGCTGAGACTGGGGGGGCCATGGGCTCCAACGCCCTTACAAGCTGGAAGGAGAGAAAAGCAGGGGCGGGACACCCCCACCAGGACCCCCTCCCCATGGATCCCCTGTCTCCAGAGATGACCCCAGCATGCCAGCTCCATGAGGTCAGCTCATTGGGCCACTCAGGCCTGAGCACGAGGGGATGCTGTGTGACCGGTCCCCGGCTCTGCCAGCTGCCCCCCACCCCATGCCCATCATCCACACCTTCGGTCTCTCGACTCTTTCAGCCCCTACACAGGCCTCCCCTGTTCCAGCCCAAGGGTCCTTGCACCTGTCTGTCCCCCTTTCCTGAGATGTTTTGCCCCCAGATCTCTGCTTCTTCTTGACATTCATGTCTCAGCTTCAAGTGCACCCTCTCGGAGAGGCCTGCCTTGCCTCTCCCAGCTAAAGAGAACTCACCCGATACCCCTGCACATCAACACCCCTTCATTCTCTTCACAGCTCTCGCGGCTGGGTGGATTTCTTGGGTTTTGCTTGCTTGCTGCGTTGTTTCCCCCTGTCTAAATTGTAAGCTGTGAGAGTCTTTTTCATGCTGCATGTGAAGCGCTTGGAGTAGACCTGCCTTGGGTTTGGCGGAAGTCTGATGAATGTTTGTGAAATGAATGGATGAAGTGGAGGGGTGGATGAGTGGATGAGTGGACAGACGGATGGGTAAATGGATGAATAGATGGGTGGATGGGTGAATGAGTGGATGGGTGGGTGGGTGGTGGATGGATGGTTGGATGAATGGGTGGGTAAACGAATGTATGGATGGGCAGATGGATGAAAGGGTGGGTAGATGGATGAAAGAGTGGGTAGATGGCCTTATGGAAAATTTTCAGCCTTTTCCAAGGACTTGAAAGTCAATATAACACATGTGAAAGATAGCCAAGTAAGGATTTGCAAGATTCATGCTTGAGCATGTTAAAGAAAGAGATCTCTTCACTTGGTGGCGCAACAGCTCTGAGCCCAGGGCAGCAGGGATGTCAGGAACCACTTGTGATGTTTCCTTCCTTAGCAGTGCCCGTCTTTAGTGTGGCCAGGGCCTTCCCCTGCCCCGGTGTACTGCTTACAGATGCAGTCTCCAGATTGTGCCCCTTGCCTTTGTCTGACAGTCATCAGATCGCCGTATCCTGCCAGGCAGTGGCGGCCACCTCCTCTTGTCTGTGAGCCTCCCTCCCCACCCCCTCCTCGGCTCCAGCACACTTGGCATCAATGGCTGGGTACGGAGTGATTTCCATTCGTGACCATCTGACCCCTAATTACTTCCATTAATTACTTGGAAGACTTCCCCTGCGAAAAGGGCTTAAGGCCCAGGATGGTAGGAGACGTTCTTCACCTGTCCTTGTCTGCCACCTGCCTCCCCAGGGAGGAGGCTGTGCACCGGCCTGTTATTCAATTTTCCTAAGATTTGCTCTCAGTGGAGGTCAGTCCATCACTTTGATGGGTTCCCTCTCAGAGCTTATTCTTCGGCTAATCCAGAATCTTCTGATTGCTTGTTGGGGAAACAAGTGTGTCAGCAGGAGGTGGGGGTGGAGCTTCATCCTGCCAGGTGCGATTACTCCTGAGTGGTTTCTGGCGCTCTACCTCCCACCAGTACGGAGTCGCAGCCCCTGGTGCAGAAATGCAAGCTGGGCACAAATGTCTGCAGCTCCCTTGCCCCTCAAGCCATCATCTAACCCTCCTGGAACCCTCCTCCTCCTCCCCAGGTTCTAGGAAGCGTGATCGGGCTCCCAGGTTTTCTGGGTTTGCCCTTTCCTCTCATTTCCCCCTATTTGTCTTGCCTAATGCACCTTAGAGGTGGATTCTGAGGCCGGATCTGTGGGCTTGTGATGTCTGAGTGAGAGTCCAGAGAATCAGTAAGGGTATGAGGGAAGCAGGAGGAGGGGGAACCACACAAGACGGGCTTCGGTGAGACCCGGGGAGCCCTGGAGAGGACTTGCCCGCCCCCCACTTGTCCCACCTTGAGACAATGGAGGCGGGCTTTTTTTTTTTTTTTTAAGAAATGGTACAGGCAGGAATGAAAGCAAGTAGGCAGGCAGGAAGACAGAGGAGGAGGCAGCAGTTTATTTATTTTATGTTAGTTGTTCATCTTGGTTTCCCCCGCCCCACCCGGGTCCCAGGACATGAACCCAGGATGTATGTGAACTGGGCCAGGTGGAGGCTGCAGACCTAACCACTAGGCCACCAGAGCTTGCTGGGAGGGGGGCTTTTGTACCCCTGACTAACATCCCCTTCAATCATTAGCTGTTGTCCTGGGAGCCATGGGGAGGGAGGCAAGGGTTCTCTGTGGCAGCTCCTAGCAGCTGGTGAGACCGACTGCGTGCGCCATCTCTTCCCACTGTCTGAGTTCAAAGATGTCACAGTGGGAGACTGAAACATTTTTACACCTGAAATAAGCAAATGCAACACAAGAGGGACTTTTTTTCCTAAAGGAAGGGTGCAGGCAGGAGTGAAGGCGAGCAGGCAGGTAGGGGGAGAGGGAGGAAGCAGAAGCACTTTATTTTATTCAGTTGTTCATCTTGGTTGTTCTCCCCCACCTGGGACGCGAACCCAGGTCCTTAGGATGTCTGTGGACTATGCTTGGGCCAGAGGCAGCTGACCTAACCGCTTCTCCACCAGGGCGCACCACACATCAGGGACTTTTTCCACTGAGCCATTGTCCCAGCACAGTCAGGGGGAGGGTCGTGCAACCCCAGGGGATGTTCCCCCTTCCGCAAACTCCAGAGAAGGCTGCAGGCGAAGCCGGCGTGGCAGTGGTGGGGTGGGCAGTCTCTCCTGAGCCCCCACCCTGGCTGCTCGGGCCCCACTCCGGCCACATCAGTGAATCAGTGATGGAGAGGCTGTTTCTGTTAAGTGACCCGGCTGCTCTCTGGGGAGGCAAGCATGTGCCTTTCTAGCAGGGTCCATGAGTCAGAGCAAACATTTGGGCCGCTCCTGCGGCTGGAGATAGATTCTAGCAAGCGGTTCTGCCATCTGCTGAGAGCAGAGAGCAGGGGAAGCAAGTGGGGTCTGGACAGCCGTGCACTGAGCAGCCGTCCTGTCTGGGAGCTGCCTGCTCCTTGCCCCCAGCCCTGCCTGCCCGAAGCCAGCCCCCTCCACCCAGCTGGACCACGGGGAAGAGGCCGAGAGCGGTCTTGCTTTCTCCGGGCACGACCTCCCTTTCAACTAACCAGACTCCGTTTCCAGGGAGGCTGTGACATGAAGACAACGGGAAGCTCTGGGCTCTTCTCATCCAGCGGAGTGTGTTTTAGGTGGAAGGACTGGATGTGCAGCCTCACACGCGGGACGCAGTGCTTCTTCACGTCCCAGTCAGAGCCCCTGGTTTGTGGTGTCTCCCCGACTTGCGAGAGCTTCTCCCCAGCCCCCAGGGAGGAGCAGAAAAGGTCTGACACGCCACTGTCCGCAAAGCCAGAAGCTGAGAAAGGGGTGTGTGGGGTGAAGGGACAAGAAGCCAGGTGCCGCCTCACTCCCAGGGACACGGCTCTAATCAACACAGACAGAAATAAGCGCTGTGGGGAGATCAGAGCCTTTGTTGCCGGGGATGGGGGTGGGGTGGGAAATGGTGCAGTCACTTTAGAAAATCGTTTGATGGTTCCTCAAAAAGTTACACTGATGTATTATTACATGACCCAGCAATTCTGCTTCTCGGAATATCCCCAAGAGGGTCGAGAACATGTGTTTATAAAACAACAAATGTACACGGATGCTCCTTGCCCCCCTGTGTTTGCAAGATTCCATAAGTGACATGATCCAAATGCCCATCAGTGGATGAAAGAATAAACAAAATGTGGTATATCCACACAATGGAATATTACTCAGCCGTAAAAAGGAAGTACGGTCACAAATCCTTACTACAACGTGGACAGAACCTGAAAACCTTCTACTAAGTGAGATAAACCAGACACCAAAGTCTGCACTGTCTAATTCCACTTGCAGGAACGGTCCAGGAGAGGCGAATCCGCAGACACAGAAGTGGACCGGTGGTGGCAGGGGCTGGGGCAGGGGGACAGGGAGTGACTGCGATAGGTAGGGGATTCTTTTTGTGGCGATGAGATTTCTGGACTTGGGTACAGTGATGGTGGCGTTGCCTTATGAATAGAGTAAAACCACTGACTGCCCTTCGGGAGGGTGGGCTTTGTGGTGTGTGAATGATATCTCGATTATTTTTAACAGGATTTAAAAAGGAAGCCAATGGCAGTAGCACCCCCTTGGTCTCCAGAGAGCTGGGCAGCTCTGAAAGAAGTCCATCAGGGAAGTGGCCGGAGGCTGGGGGCCAACTGGGCAGAGATGAACAGAGGAGGGAAGGATCTGGGGAGGCACAGGAGAAACTTCTCCAGGACCAGAGGCTCTTAGCCTTATACCTGCAAAGGGCTGGGAGGGGCGTGTGTCCAGGTGGATCAGGGACCTCATCCCCCTCCCTCTCCCGCACCTCCCAGCCTCCTGTGGTTTCTCCCAAGTGCTCTGACTTCCTTCCTTCCTTGCCCCAGACCCACCCACTTAACCCAGCTTTCCAGCTTCAGGTCAAAACACCTCCCAGAACGTGGGATGTCAGTGAAAGCACTGTCTTCAGTGATCTGACAGGATCCCATTCGTTCACAGGAGACAGAGCCTGCGGAGGGAGAATGAAGGAGAGGACAGCCAGAGAGGCTCAGAAAAGTGACAGCCTGGGTCGGTGTGAATGCAGTTTGGCCAGCTGGCCTGCTAGATGGCAAATTAAGCTGGCGCTCTGTCCTCCCACAGAGATGGGGAGCCCGAGGCCCTGTCCTTCCTATGATTTGCTTCAAAGGCATGGCTCTCAGATCCTTGAGAAAGGCACCCCTGAGTTGTGGGGGTGCGCTGACATCTCAGAGGGAGGAAGAAGCAGTAGCTCTAAGAAAGAGGCCCCTGCTGAGTTGTGGCTAGAAAATCCATTGGGGGGGTCCCTTCATGGGGGACCAGCAGGGCTCCCCCACCAGCCTGTGGGTTCTCTGATTGGCAAAGAGGAAAGGCCCACCCATCCCCCTGACTATTGGTGGGGAGAGGTCCCAGGAAGCAGGGAATCTGTCCTGACTCCCCCCGCCCCGACTCTGGATAGGTCTGTCTCTAGACCTCTCCTTCTAGAAACTTTGAAATCCTTGGTCAGGCCCCCTTCCTGCAAACTCAGATTCACTATGCCCAGGTCAGGGCACCTCTTCTAGAACAAGTGCCTCAGAGAGTCTGGTCCTCAGATGAGCATGGAAACGCAGTCTGAGGCCTGGATTTCCTGCAGGGGCCGCTGACATGGGGCTGGAAGAGCAGCTGGCCTCACCCGCCAGACGCAACAGCATGTCTCCAGTGTGACAGCCACAATCCCTCCAGAGTCTCCAGTGTCCCCCTGGGGTAGGGAGGGCTGGGGGACGAAATGGCCCCCTTCCCAGTCCCTGGTTTCAGATCTATGACTGTAAACTTTGAAATGACCACACAGCACATGATGGCAAAGACTTTTTTATAGACCGAACACCCACAAACCTCTTTACACTGAAAAATCCAGTCCCATTATATTTGTCAATGACGTTTGTATAGAAGTATACTCCTGTGTATACTTCCTCTTATTCTGAAATTTATCACGCTGATGAGGATGATTAGCATTAAGCAGAGGCAAGGAAAGGGACTTCCAGTTCCCTCTGGGGACTTTGGTTTTGCCTTCCCCCTCTTCTTTATAACCGGTCCCTCCCAACCCCTGACTTCAGGTGGAGCGGTCCCCTCTGAGTCCCTCCGTCCTCACTGCTGACAGCAGACGTTCCTGCAAGATTCTTACCCAACCTCCAGTTCCTGTGCAGCGGTGCCCAGTGAAAACCAAACATGAGAAACCAAACAGGGGGGAAGGGAAAGGGTGCATTTATTTTCTGCAGAAAACGGAGCCAGGGGAGACCTAGGCCTCAAACCCTCAGCCTCCCCGAGGGCACGCAAGCAGGCTTTGTAAGGGGGAGTCCGAGCTGGGGAGCTGCGTGACTTGGGAGTGTCCTCCCAACAGGTGGCCTTCTGGTCACCCCCAGCTGCAGTCCCAGACCACAGGGTGCGTGAGGGGTCGCCGGGCAGTCGTAGTGTCTCCAGGCCATCCATGCACACACGCAGGTTGATCTGTCCTTGAGACTTAGCAAGACTGGACAAGGGGAAACAGAAAACAGCAGAATCTGAACCCATAACAGGAGGGAGCGGGGACAAAACCAAGCTCATTCGTCATACTCTTCGTGGCTACAAAAAGTGTGTTGTTCAGGGCTGCAGTTTCAGGATGCGGGGAGATTCTGGAATATACGGCAGAGCCGTGGGTGGGGCAAAGGAGCAGAAGAAACAGGAAAGGCAAACCAGCACCCTGGGGTGGGGTGGGGCTCACAGCCGAACCAAATCAGGGCCTGCACTTTCATTCGGTCCTAGCTGAGAGGCGGGGTCCCCCAGGCCCTTCACATTGGGAGCCGGGGGTGGACAGGCCCCTAGGACTAGACGTCCCTCCCTGGCAACATTCAGACGACTATTGTAAGCAGCCACACTGTGTCCCAAGAGTCCTGAGAAGCCAGCCAGAGGGGGTCTGCGAGGGCCACTCGGCTGTGTGGCGGGGAGCCACTGAGGGTTCTTGAGCCAGGGCGTGGCGACTATCCCCGCATCTGCGGCAGCTCGGCTTTCTGACGCCTCTGCCGCTTACGGCCATTTGCCTGTCAGGGACGGGGGTCCAGGAAGAGGCCGAGGCCCCGGGCTGCGCTGTCCTGGGTGGAACTTGTGGGTCCGCTCCCGGGGGTTCTCTAGGTGCCAGGTTCCTGCTGTGCTCCCCCGTCCAGGACAGAGTTTCGGGGAGCAGGCAGCTTGTTCTGGGGACAGTGCTGTCGACCGTGGCAGGCGGCCAGTCCCCACCGGGCGGTGTGACCGGACACGCCTTCTGATGTGGGGACGCAGGGACTTTTCCGCGTGAGGGGAGGAGGCGGTGGAGGAGGCCCGCAGAGGAGGACTCTGCCCCTTGAGCGCGCTCTGCTCTGTTGACCCCTCCGACGGCAACACGGGTGACAGATGTGACGACTGTGGAACCGCTAGATCCCCGCCCCCTTTCTTTTTTTTTCCTTCTTTTTTTTTAAAGGAAAGGTGCAGCAGGAATGAAGGCGAGTAGGCAGGCAGGCAGGAAGAGAGCGGAGGAAGAAGCTTTTTTATTTTCCGTTTAGTTCACGTTATTGTTCACACTGGTTGTGGCCCCCGAGCCTTGAACTTGAACTCAGAGGTATGTGACCTGTGTCCCCCGGAGACCACTTCGGAGGAAGCCACTGCTCCACCAGGGTGCACAGAAAGAGTCGTTTTCTAAGAACAACTTTACTGAGGCCTAATCCACATAAAATCCATGGTGCTTGTTTAAGGACTATAATTTGAGGTATTTGATCTTTTTCTAGCCCTTGAGAGCCTCACCACAATCAAGATCACGGCAGGGCTTCCTCCGGCCCTTAGTCACGCCTCCGCTGTCCCCGTCCCCTCCCCACCTTGCTCTGCTTCAGATTATTACAGATTGCTCCGCACGCCCGGCCTTTCCGCGGAGGAGCCACAGAGCAGGGGCTCCTGCTGGTCTCCTCCTGGGTCCTCATGCCCGAGAGTCCTCTGTGCTCTGCAGACTTAGCAGGGCATCCTTTGCTCTGTCGAGCGACTCTAATGCTCTGTAACCTTAAACAGGGCCCTCAGTGCCTCTGGGCCCAGGTTTCATCAGGCGGGAAACAGACCAAATTCTGTGGGGACAACCGCTGGGCTGACTCCGACCCCTGCCTCTGAGGTCCGGGCACAGCGTCCCTCTTCCCTCTTCCTACCTACTGACCTGTGTGACGCAGGCTTCTCCAGGTGTGACCGCTGCTTCTCTCTCAGCTCCTAGACGGGTAGAGAGAGCATCTGAGACCCCAAGACTCCAGGGCCCCCCAGAATACTGAGTGGGGACCTCACAGACAGCAGACCCTGCTGAGGGCTGCAGGCCCCCTGGCTCTGAAAGACGAATTCTGCGTCATCCAGTCCCAGCTGGACTTGCTGCCAGCCCTCCTGGCTTTCTGCGGGGGTTCTGGGCGATGAGGGCTGGGGGCGAGGGGACAGCAGAGAGCAGCCCCTGCCCAGGGAAGAAATGGAATATGTTTGAGGAGAAAAAATCAAGAAAAGGCGAGAAACAAAAACAAGGTCCTCTTTTGTATCTCCCTGGTAGACCTACCCTTACATTCTATTTCCAGTGGTTCCGCGGTCCCACGTGGAAACGGAGGCGGTAGGTGACTTATGCTTCTGGAAAGAGTTTGACAAGCCCCAGAGAAACATTCCTTAGAAAAAGCATAGCTGACGGGGCGTGTCCTTGTGGCTCAGGCAGTGGAGATGCCGCCATGTGGACCATATAAGCCCAAGGACTTGGGTTCGCCCCGGGCTGAGGTGAGAAAGAAGGAAGGAAGGAAGGAAGGAAGGGAGAGAGGAAGGGAGGGAGAGAGGGAAAAAAAGGGAGGGAGGGAGAGAGGGAAGGAAGGAAGGTAGGGAGGAAGAGAGGGAGGGAGGAAGGAAGGAATGAAGGGAGAGAGGAAAGGAAAGAGGAAGGAAGGGAGGGAGGGAGAGAGGGAAGGAAGGAAGGGAGGGAGGGAGAGAGGGAAGGAAGGAAGGGAGGGAGGGAGGAAGGGAGGGAGGGAAGGAGGGAGAGAGGGAAGGAGGGAGAGAGGGAAGGAAGGAAGGAATAGGAAGGAAAGAAGGAAGTCGTGGTTATGGGTTACAGAGCAGTTATGGTGACAAATTAACAACCGGGGTCTAACAACAACCTGCCTTTAACAGAAACATACAGGAAACGAGTTGAGCATTGATCTGTGGATGGAAGTGTCGCCCAGAGAGGCTCAGAGAACGTAATCTGTTTTCCCTCGAGGGGAAGTGCTCCGGGGTTTGCCAACTCAGTGTTTCTGAGATTTTATGGGTCCTATGACCTCTAATCATGAGACGCAACTATGCACACGCCCATCCCCAGACACACAAAATCCTCTTCACACTCCTGTGGAAGGTGAAACACGAAGCTCATTTCATCGATAGGAAACCAGCTCAGAGAGGTTAGTGTCTTCCCCCAAAGTTGCACAGCCTACCAGTGGGCTTGAACTCGGTTCTGTTCAACCCAAGTTCTCCCTTTTGCCATAGTCCAGAGATAAATGAAAAAACCAGGATGGAGGTGGTGAGGAAGAGACTTACACTCAGGGAGGTCTGGCTTGAGCAGAGGACCCCAGAGCGCCCTCTTTCACCCTCTCTGGTCCCAGCCCTGTTGAGGGGCCTCCAAGAAAATAAGCAGGGCTGTCAGGGGCCACCAGGGCGGGGAGCAGAGAGGCCAGTCGGGGAGGGCCTGGCTCAGCTGCGGGTGGACAGTTACACAGCCAGGGATGGCTTGCTGCTGTCTCTCTTCCCTCCGTCTGCCTCATAGAAGACGACAATTCTTCATCTTTACACAAAGCCAGCAGCTGGCAGCACCCCACCGCCCCCACCCCCGACCCCCAGGTTCTGGCCAGCACGCGCCTTCACATGCAGGCTCCAAGTCAAACACATTCGCTTTGGGAAAAACACGAAAGTAGCAGGTAGCAAATACAAAAGTTTATGTTGTTTTGGGTGGAGAAGACCCCGAGGAACCACCAGGATGCAAGCAGAGCAGAATTTGCAGAGCGGCCCAGGGGAAACGCGTGGCTCCGAGTGGTTCTAAGTCGTTCTAATCATGGACTTTTCTCATCAGGGAATGGGCCACCCCGTGGGGTGTCCCGAGCTTTTGCCCACCCACAATGGTGAAGTGGTGGGGTCCCTGCTGAAGCACCCTTAACAACATTTTGCCAAGCAGCCCATTCCACCTGGGCCCATTGTGTCGGCAGCCACTGCGGGGCACGTGGGACCCCGCAGGCTCAGAGTCCTCCCAGCCTGCACTTCTACAGGTAAAAGGGCCACCAAGAGATGCCCTGGGTGACACTAGCCACGAAAGGAGAGAGGAGAAGGAGGACGACCCTCGGAGCTCCCACCACGTACCAGCTACTTTCTGCACATTTTCCAAGCCCCGTGCCAGGCAGCGCACTGATGCTGGGATGCCACCCACGTGCCGTCAGCGGCTGGGCCTTTCCCATCGTGCCCAGCTGTCCACTGTCAACCCCCAGATCCACTCCGAAGCCAACAGCTCTGGATGGGATGGGCAGGAGGCAGAAACGCACTGCTAGAAAAAGTCGGTGTCTTTTCTACTGATAACTTCCAACTGCATTTTTAGCAAAAATTAAAAAAAAAAAAAATCACTAAGAAAACTTTCAGTGAGACCCGGATGAAGCATTCTTGATGGAAGGGGGTCAGGAAGAAACCCCAGAGCATGGGCACCTCCCGCCCGGGATGGGCGGTCGGGCAGGGCGTGCCAGACTCCTGAGTCCAGCTGGGGGCTCTCTGGCCTCCCCCGCGCCTGCTGGCACCTGGCCGTCAGGCCTCTCACCTGCCTGCTGGGCTCTCGGCTCACGTCCCACGTGCTCACCGCTGTACCAGCCCAGGCGCAGGCAGGCACAGAGGCGCCTCCGGGCTCTTTCCGGAAAAGGGCCTGACAGTCACTGTCAGGCTGTGCAGGCCAAGTATGACTGCGGAAGAACTTTCTTGGTTTCGTTTCTGTTTGTTTCCATAACTCTTTAGAAATGAAACAACCATCCAACCCACCAGCCACGCCCAAACAGGTCACAGTTTGCCAATAAATTGTTATTGGAGCCACGTGGCTTTCAAGGCCCGTGACTTCCCTCAAGCGATTTCTTGAACCTTATTCGTATCGTTGCCCTTCCCACAATGCTCTTCTGCCAAATGGAGCGCTGATGCTGATGTAACCGCCCAAGGGCGCCTGCCTCGGGAGCGCGCCTGCCTCGGGAGCGCGCCTTTCCCCATTCTATCTTACACATCTGCCAGCCTCTTCGCCTGCTGAAATCTCGAATGCCACCTCCTCCAGGGAGCTTTCTGGATTTTCCTCCACAAGACACTTGCACACAACCGTCAACGTCACCTCCCTGAGCTGTACAGGACACTGCCTGTACCACCAAGTGTGTTAACCTGCCCTGCCCCTGGATCCCCTGAATTGGAGCATTATTTCTACCTAGAGTCATAGTTTCTACAGAGGCGGCCTCAGGTCTCCAGCTCTTCACTCTTTGCCCACACTCTTCTTGTCTTAAGGGGTTTATTTCTTTAAAAAGTACCCTGAATTCCTCCTTCTCTCTCTTCCACTTTCTCTTTGGCAAATTACAGCTTCAAAATCAGGCTGCAGGTCAGTTCTATGTGTCCTTCTGCAAGGTCGCTGCCATGCCTCCATCAACTGTCACTTTTGGCAGCGGATGTCACTGGAACCCTGAGACGGCCCTGGGGACCTGAAGCTGGGGAAGTGGTGCTGGTTGGGTTCCTGGGGCGGGGGGAGCAGACCCAGGCTGCAGGCTCCGCCTCTTGGCAGCAAGTCTCCTTTAGGAAGTTCAACACCCCCCCTACCCCACCCCCATCCCCCGAGGCCACCTGCTGCAGCAGCTGTGGCCATGGAGGTGCGGGGAGGAGGCCCCCGGGTGATAGGCTGCATGGAGAGAGAGTGGGGAAGAGGCCAGGAGCCCCAAGGAGCCAGACAAGGGCACAGGGGGCCGCCAGTCGTTCCAGCACTGCAGACACCTCACAAAGAGATGAAGCTGCAGACACGGAGACGGCCAGGGTCCCAGGTGAGTCATTTTGGAGCAGGGACAGAGGATTCATTTCACCCCTCAAATCGCTGACCTCTGAGCACCAAAAGTGGCTGTTCATTTACTCCCGCTAAGCTTCAGCTTGTTATCCACCACACACCGCCAGCAGGCCCTCCACCCTAACCGGCGCTGACCTGTCCTCTGGGCCTTCAGAAAGGAACGATGGACTGGGCTCCTCTCCACCCACCTTCCAGCCAGGCCCGCGAGATCGTGTTCATCACACCTTTCCTCTTCCTGCCGAGAAGGCTCAGACCCTTCCACGGCTTCTGCTACTCTTACTGCTGCTCTTCCCACCGCCCCTGAGGTCTTACGTGGTGGGACCCGCACCGCCTCTCCCACGTCCTTGCTCACGACACAGCGGCCCCAGCCCCTCGGGTCCTGCATAAGCCCGGCCCTTCCTGCCCCCCGTTTCCTAGCCCCTTGCCCCCGTCCAGGCCTTGACTGCTTCCTCCTAGGTGTAAAGGGCTGGCTTCTCATCCATGAGCTTGGACAGCAGGTCCTCAGAGAGGCCTCCCGGGCCGCTGGACCCCTGGCGTGTCCTCCTTCCCGCCCCCAGAGCCTCTGCTTCAGCCCCTCATCTTGGCGCCTCTGAGTCATTGCTTTGATTCTTATCGATTTGACTTCCTGCCTCTCAAATGCAAACTCTGCGGGTAGAGGGCAGCGTTTGTCTTGACCACCTTGTAGACCCAGCCCAGGCATCATGCTGGGCGAAGGGTCGACCCTCTATCTGTGGAATGAACAAACTCATCAGTGAGCCCCTCCAAGACCTGGCTATCCCACTGGCTCTCAGAAACCCCGCAGCCTGCAGCTTAGCCACCACCTGCCTGTGGGTGAAGATAGTCAGTGAAACCATCACCCTGGAGAGCTGGACCCAACCAGTTGGAGGCTCCTCGCCCCCTGCCCTGCAATGTGTCTTCCCAGAAACTTCTCCAAGGACGCAGCCTTGGGAAATGTGGAGTGTGCTGCTGAGACTCTTTGGCCTGCAGCCCTGATGGAGCACAGATCAAGCTCAGGAAGACTTTGGGGATTTGGCAGGAGATGCAGAGATCCACTCAGTGCCCAAGACGAGCCTTGGAAGTTCCCTCGTGCATCAAACCTGCCACCTGCCAATCCCGAGTGGTCTGCTTTGTTCTTGGTTTCTCCCTGTGCCAGTGTATGGGAGCTGGTATCAAATGTCACCTGCAGTGCTCCTGAGCTTGTCTCCCAGCTCTGATTCTCAGCAGAAAATGGTTGAACAAGCATGTCCATGTCCTAATAGAGCTTCTGTGTGTGGCCCTTAGGGTGGGAGCTTGTGTGCAGGTGCAGGGTGGGAGGCTACAGGTGAGCTTCACTTTCCTACTCCTGCAGAGGAGATCTCGTGTTCTTCACTGGGGTCCAGACGAGGCAGCAATAATCAAAGTGGTTCTGCCTCCATTCAAATGAAAGCTAGTGAAATAAATGAATTGATGAATGAATGAGCGATGAGTGGACGACTGACTGACTGAATGAATGAATGGGTGGATGGATGAATAGTTTGGTGAATAAATGGATGGACAGATGGATGAGTGAATGAGTTGGTGATGGATGAATGAATGAGTAGATGGGTGAATGAATGAATAAATGAATGGATGGATGAGTGGATGGATGAATGAGTGGATGATGGATGAGTGAATGAACGCATGGCTGAATGAAGGTATAGATGAATGGATGGATGGATGGATGGATGGATGAGTGGATGGATGGATGAGTGGATGAGTGGATGAACACATGGCTGAATGAAGGCATAGAGGAATGACCTACTAACTGTACAACTTGAGTCAAGTTATATCATCTCTCCAGGCCTCTCTTTCCTCTTCTGTAACATGGGAGAAGTTCCACACTGACCGCCTGGGTCGTGCGGGGGTTAAATGGGACCAAGGATGCAGATTGACCACATTTGGATCTGCATTTGCCTAACTCCTGCCTCATGTAGCTTGGTCTAAGTATGGAGGCAGGCAGAAGAAGAATGACCAGCAATTATCCCTCAAATCTCAGCAACATCATCAGCATGCACTGAGGCTGACATGGGTCAGACAAGGGGTCACTGCTGGGCCAGCATCAATGAACAAGAGGTCGTATGCCCTTCCAGAGCTGGTCATTTAGAAGACACAAGCATGAGAAACATCTTTACAGCGTGTGATATGCTTGTTCCTCAAAGAAAGCTGACAGGGTGAGTGATGGGAGCAGGGGAGGGCTTCTCTGAAGCAGTGTCAGTGCCGCTGAGACTTGGAGGACGAGAAGGAGCCAGTCACATGAAAGTGAAAGAGGCAGGGCCAGGGTAGGAGGACCATCCCAGATGGAGAGGAGAGGCCCCCTGTCTGTCTCTGTCTGTTGCCAGAGCCAAATGCGGCTCCTGGCTCCAACTCTCATCCCAGCCCCTGGTTGAGGGGACACCCCCCCCACCCCCCAAGAAAGGCCACCTTGATCTTATTTGTCCCCTGCAATGCGCTGCTGTGGGAGGTGACAGCTCTTTGATTTATCTCTTGCTGACATTCCTGCCACTGGGTGGAAGGGCAGCACCTACGTGGCCCTGAGTTGCATTTGGATGAGCCAGCCTGCATACATTTTCACCCAGAAACACAAACTGCTCCAGACAAGGAAGAAACGATCTGATAACAAAAACTGTGGAGAAATGGAAAGAGTTTGTCCACCCCGAGTACTGAGGACTGGCGGGTGGGGGCAAGCTGCCAGCTGAAATCCCTGTTTATCACACCGACCAGGTCCTGTTCCCATGGCCTTGGTGAATACAATGCTGATAGTCAATTTTGAACTTCTCTGCAAAAACCCATTAATGACTCTCTTACATTTCCCGATGATGCTGCGTTATAGACTTGAACCCTGTGGTAGCTGAATTAGGGAAAAAGACTTGTAAAAAAAAGTCTGCTTATCTAGGGCAGCAAGCTAAAATTCTGAAGTGTCTGCCATTTTGGCCTTTGTCTCCAACCTTGGAAATGGTCTTTGCACCTTTGAAGCAAACTTTCCCTTGTTACTTCCCTATAGGAACCTGAGATTCAAGCGCCCTCCAAACTGACTTTGTGTTCTCTCTATTCAGATTTGCTTCTTTGTCCTAAACAGAGACGGTCACCAAAAAAAAAAAAAAAAAAAAAAAGAAAGAAAGAAAGAAAAAGAGAGAGAAAGAAAGAAGGAAAGGAAAGGGAACGAGGGAGGGAGAAAAAAGAGAAAGAGAGGGAGGGAGGGAAAGAGGGAAGGAAGGAAGAAAGAAAGAGATGGAGGAAGGGCACGTGGGAGGGAGAGAAGAAGGGAAGGAAGGAAGGAGGCAGGGAGGAAGGAAGGAAGGAAAGAAGGATCGAGGGAGGGAGGGAGGAAGGAAGGAAGAGATGGAGGAAGGGCAGGTGGGAGAGGTGGGAGGAAGAGAAGGAGGGAAGGAAGGAAAGAAGGAAGGAAGGAAGGAAAAAAGGGTCGAGGGAGGAAGGACGGAAGGAAGGAATTTCTAACCTGATAAGGAGAATATGTAGGTTATGCTCTATGCTAAGCAAAGAATTAAAAAAAATGCTGTCTGGAAAGAACAAAGTCAGAAAAGGTCATCAATCTTCAAAACACCCTGTCCTTGGACTGTCATTTCTTTTCCCCCTGAGGAATAAGCAGTCTTAAGAGGTGGGAGAGTTTTCAGAGAAAAATGGCGGCGGGAGCCCTCATCAAAGTGAATTGGAGTCTTTGCACCAACTTTCTCCCTCCAGGGACCAAAGAGGGATTTGAATTTTCAAGGAGGTTGAGCTCTCTGTGTGTAACCACAACAAAGTGGGTCACAGAGCTGCTCTAACAGACCTCACTGTCAACCAGGAAGCTGGCGCCCAGCCCAGCCCATGATGGAAGGTTAATGGTGTTTCTCATCCCGGAGCCTTTGCCCTGCATGCACACATGGGGGCCGTGAAGGCAGGCCACCGTGTTAATGGAAGAAAAAGTGCCATGTTTTGACAGAGAGTTCAGTTGCAGACTCCCCCTCCCCCGCGCCCACTCATGAGTATGGATATATGCAACAGTGATTGAGTGAGAAGACTTCCCTCTTGCTCATTTTTCTTCAAGCATCTCAAAACCCTGTCTCCCTTCACTATTTTCGCTCGTGGGTGGAGTGTTCTTGTTCTAGATCCTTCGGCGACGTTGACTGTTGGCATTGATGCCGAAGTCTTTTGTCCTCTGAACTGGGTGTCAGCCTTCACATCACTCAGGGGTCCCTGGAGAACCACCCCGCTCAGTTAGAAGAGGTTTGAGTAGGTGTAGCTGACTGCTAGGGGCCCCCCAGGTCCCTGTACTGGGCACAGACACCCCAGGTTGTGAGTGTTGATGGCAAGTGGCTCCCACTTCTTATAGAGAAGTAGAGCCCTACTGCCTGCCCCAGGCATCCCACTCTGCAACTCAACAAAGGGCAGTCCTGTCCCTGTCCTCCAGGGGGACCAATGCTATGAAACACTCATCATCTGGACACACACACACACACACACACACACACACACACACACACACACACACACACCCTCTGGGGTCAGGCTCCAGCCCACTCCAGCTGGGACCACATCCTTGCTCTGCTCCTTTCCTGGTCCTTCCCAGGCCCCTCTCCCAAAAGCCCTTTCTCAGTCAACCTGTGTCCCTGCATCCCCATGTCCAGCACTGGATACACAGCCACTTCACAAAGACAGTCACACTGACCACGCAGAAGAGACCCACCCTCGGGATCTCTACGCACAGACTCCTGTATTTGAGAGCACACAACTTGCCGATGAGCCCTGGGGCACTTTCTCATCACTGGGGGAATGGAGACCCGGCTCATTTTCATTCACAGGGGTGGGTGGAGGGGATGGGGGTGTGTGTGTGTGATCAGTGGACTTTCTCTGGAGGCGGCTCACTTGACAGTAATATGAGATGGAGGAGGTCAGCCTGGACTTTCCCAGAGGACAGTGGTGAGACTGACCCACAGTCCAGAGAGGTGGGAAAAAGAGCAGCTCAACGGTGCTGGTGGCATCTGGGGAGTTGGGTGAGCCGCGAGCTGAGGCCTTCAGGATGTCCACAGCCCACGTGTCTGTAGCCACCTCCGTCACGCTGCGCGCTGCTTCTATTTGTATGCCACCCCTGGGACCCCTAAACACTGGTTTGTGACAGCATTAGCGGAATCATCCCAAATCACCAGAGGTGTTTGGTGACTGTCAAACCTTCTAAGTTCAGAGACGTTTTGTCAACAAGGGGCATCTTCCAGAAACCTGCCTCAATTCATGAGTCAGCGGAAGCCTTCTTGGCTGTTGGTCACTCAACATGGCACTGAGGGTCCTGGAAGAAGTGGGGACAAACAGGCATAAGTACTGCAGTGAATGTTGAGGGGATGAGCATCTACCTAGAAAAATCCAAGCGAGTCAACTGATAACTTATTTGGATTAATATGTCAGGTCAGCAAGATGGGAAAGCACAAATCAGCATCCAAAAATCACGAGCCCAATTCTTGCACAAATACCTAACTACAAAGTTAGGAATGTTCCATACATTTTATTGCAAACTGGCATGTCCTGGAGGCACCAAGCTTCTGGCTGGAATGTAGATCATGGACCAAGGTTCGAGACCCAGGGTCGGCGAGGAGCAGCAAAAATAAATTAGTAAGAACAAAAGTGCTTTCTCCTCCTCTTCTTTCTTCCTTCCTTAACAGGCTTCTTTTTCTTCTCCCTTTAAAAAATGTAACATAGACACACCCTGGTGGAGTAGGGGTGGGGCTCAGTCTGCATGCAGCCCAAGGACCCAGGTTCACACCCCAGGGCTGGCGGGGAACAATCCAGATGAACAATTAAATAAAAATGAATAAAGGGCTTTTTCTCCTCTCTTCCTTCCTGCCTGCTACTTGCCTTTCTTCCTGCTTGCCCTTAACAAAATGAATCTAAACTGCTTTTAAGGTATAACTGGGCCCATGAGGGGAAAAAATGAAGCATTTATATGCTGGAATAAAATGGAACTTGAGGTTAGAATGGTCTCAAGTCTAATGATAGTAGTAAGTGCTGGGGGCAAAGGCGATGTGTTGCGTTATAGGCTCTGTAACCCAGGGGCCTGTTTTAAGAGCCTCACTGGGGACAAGGAAGGAAGCAGACCATGGATTGTGCAGGACAGGGGCCTGCAATTAATAATTAATGCTGTTGCAGAAAGCTGGGCCATCAGGGACTCGGTCACCTGCCAGTGCAGGGATGGTTCTGAGTGTGAAAGAAAGGGTGTCCCTTCTGCATTCAATCGCCTACCCTGTTTCTTGAGAAGTTTTGGGGCCCATTTTATATTGGCTGTGTTCTGGGAACCAACCAGTCAATTCGTTACAATTTGTCTCATGCCACTGATACCACTGGGACGCTTGGGAAAAACAAGAACAAAAGCATCTGGGAGGGTGAGCCAGTAACAGGAGCTCTAAGAAAGGCCCATGAACAAAGGCGTGACGGCGACAAATACATAAATCAAAATAATAATACTCATGTGTAAGTATCCTGCTAAGAGCTCAGGCCCACAAACGATAGCAGTCCGGAGGATTAGAGCCCTGGAACTTCAGCTGATAGAACAATCTGAGAAAGCTCTAAATAAGATGCTAGAAATGAACGAAAACATGAAGGTCTCAAAAGCTTAGGAAACACAAAAGGCAAATTTGGAAAGAAGGAAGCACAGAGAACTCTTTAAAACTCTTTATTAGGCAGCTAAGAGAAGCCAAGGAGCTGGTTTCAAATCCTGGGATAGAAACAACAAATAGACACAGAAATAACTAAAAATAAATGGTAAGTAAATGAAATTAAACAAAAATAACTCTTTTTCCTATAGAGAAAAACTCAAAATTCCCCCGAATTGGTGGAAGATAGCAATTCCTGGATTCAGGGAGCCCAATAAATCAATAGCAGGAAAAAGGAAAATAAATCCACACCTGCACAAACTATATGATATGTAGACCATCAGAGGCAAAAAGGTTATATGAAGAGTACCAGGCTGGCTCAGGTATTAAGCCCACGGCTGGGGCATAGATAATTTTAAGCCCAAGGACCCAGTTTAAGACTTCAGAGCTATGGGGAATCTCTGAAAAAATAAAATGAAATAAAGATAGCGCCCCCACCCCCCCGGTAGAGTAGTGGTTAGGCCAGTCTGCCACCACGGCAGGAGTGTGGTCCATACACATCCCAAGGACCTGGATTTGCATTCTGAGTACACCAGTGTGAACAACTAAATAAAAATAAAATAAAGATGCTTCTTCCCCCTCTCTCTTCCTGCCCGCCTGCTCGCCTTCATCCCTGCTGCACCTGTCCTTAAGAAAGAAAAGAGCAGCAGGGAGTAAAAACAAATGACCTGTGAAGAAGGAATGCCATCAGCTTACAGCTGGCTTCTCAGAATATTATTGTCATCTTAGAATTCTAAGTTCAGCAAAAGTCACTCAAGAATACGGTGGAATAAGAGCCTGTTAAGATAAGGATGGAGAGAGTTTGCCATGCTTAGTCCAGTGGAAAAAGAAAATCACATTCACAAAAGGAAATTCGAGATTCAAGAAGGAATGATGACTAAACAAATTAGAAAACATGTTAAAAGCCCAAGCAAGCTTCAACTTCATAAAACATAAATAGTGATCAGTCTGGAATCTAAAAGTAGAGGCCATTAAAATCCCAGTCAATAATGCAATGCAAATTTGAGGAAGTGGTCTTCGTTTTTCTATTGTTTAGAAGGAAGATGGAAGGAGAGACTTCCTATTTTACTTCTTCTCTTCGCTCCTGTTCTTTCTCTTGTACCTCTTCTTCTTCTTCTTCCTCCTCCGCCCTCTCCCCATCTTTCTTCTCAGCTCTGGAGTAGAACTGAGTATTCTGGCATCTTCATTCATGGCTCACTGTCCTAACAGGCATGAGGAACCCATCTCTTACAGAAATACGTGCATTTGTCTTTTTTATGTCTTTTTACCCTTTTGTCCACATCCAGTCTCCTCCCTACCATAGACAACCACTCTACTCAATCTAGTCTTGAATTTGCCTGAATCCTTATAAAAGATGGAGCGTTGCTACACCTTGGTGACCTAGCAAATAGGTCGACTGCGACATAGTTCACATGCATCCCAAGGACCCAGGTTCAAGACCGGGACCAGGAACAACAACAAAGATGAGCAGCTAAATAAAAATAAATAACGTGTTTCTTCCTCCTCTCTCTTCCTGACTGTCTATGCCTTCATTCCTGCCTGCACCTGTCCTATAAAAGTATAAGATGTACTATCAGGCTGTGTGTATGTTGATCTTAAACCACAGACATGACATAGTGTGTATACGGGCAGAGTGGGCTGCGATTAATTGTCCAACTAGGATATTTCAGAGAGTGAATGGAAGCGCCGTTGTCATCAGTTCTTGTGCTATAAGGATACTCTGTTGGACTTAACTATAACCTCGTTCTCTTAATTTTTCACTTAGTTACGTGTTTCAAATGATAACAACCCTTGTTTCATGTGAAACATTGCTTTATGTGCACAGCAATTCTCAAAGGCAAATACTGCTCTTGTCCCCATTTTGTGGGTATGTGAACTGAGAGGCACAGAGTGATTAAGCAAGTTGTTCAAGGTCACACAGGCAAAGAGGACTGAACCAGCTTAGAACCGAAACGAGTCATCGTGGGCACACCCTGGTGAAGTAGTGGTTAAGTCGCTGCCTCTGGAGGAGAGCAGTCACAAGCATCCCAAGGAACCTGGTTCGCGGTCCAGGGAGAACAACCATTTATTTGAACAACTAAATACAAATTGTAAAAATAATACACTTCTTCGTCTTCTCTCTTCCTGCCTGCCTGCTGATTCATCTGCATTCCTCCTTGCAATCTTTCCCTTAAAAATAAAATAAGATTCATTATGGTTCTGGAGTCTCTGCTTCTACTAACCAGGATGCCGTAACAGCCTCTGAATCCAGGGTCCTGGTGGGCCTATCTTGTTTCGTATCAGTGGGAAAGTAGGTAACGATTTTTCATTACCTCTGATGATGACTGAGTTTTCCACGTGTCTGTAGCTCCTCTGTGTGTCTTCTCCAGTTACGCGTCTACTCACTTCTCTGCCCGCTTTTCGAGTAGACCATTCGTTTTTTGTTGTTGAAACGGATGAACTCTTTATATATATGAGGAATCAAATTTTGGAAACATGAAAAAATGCTCTTCTTTACTGACCATCAGATAAATGCAGGTAAAAACCACAATGAGCTGTCACCGCACACCAATTATGGCCTGTATGGAGAAGACTAGAAATAACAAGCATTAGAGCGGGTGTGGAGAAAAAGGAACCCTCCTTACGCTCTTTCTGGGAATGTAAATTAGTGCAGCCTCTTTGGAAAAGACAGTATGAGGATTCCTCAGAAAAAATAAAGCTGGCTCTATCATTCAATCCAGCGATCCCACTCTGGGTGTATACACAGAGGAAACAAGAGGTCTAATCCGGAAAAACATCTGCACCCCTGTGTCCATAGCGCACAGGTCACAACGACCAAGACATGGAAGCAGCCTACACGCCCTGCAACAGAGGACTGGATGGAGAAGCCATGCTCTAGACACTCAGTGGAATTCTCTGCAGCTGCTAAAAAGATGAAATGATGCCCTTTGCAACCATCCGGATGGAACTGGAGGGGATCATGTTAGGTGAAATAAGTCAGAAAGAAAAAGGGAAGTAGGAGCTTTCACTCATGTGAAATATAAAGAAATAAACAAATAAAATGAAAAGGAGCAGACTAATCTCAACAAAATTCATGGGTGCACGATAGTGGCTCCCTGGGAGGTGGGAGGGAAGGAAGGAGAGTACTTGGTGGTGGCACTAAAACTCTGGTTAAAGGTGGGTGTGAAACACACAGACTGAGGTGCGACTTCCATATTCTAAAGTGAACATGTCAATGTAAACAAAGGAAAAAACACAACTATTAAGAAATAATAATGAGCCTGTCATTTGACACTTTGTTTTCTATTACCCCCCCCCCCTTTTTTTTTTTTTGACAAAAAGGAAAAGTACAGACAGGAATGAAGGCGAGCAGGCAGGCAGACAGGGAGAGAGGAGAAAGAAGCACTTTATCTTTATTTACTTGTTCACATTGGTTTTTCCCCCTACTCTGCCCCCTGAGCTGGGGGAAGCAACCTGAGTCCTTGGTATGTATGTGGACTGCGTTTGGTGGGAGGCGGTGGACCTAACTGCTACTCTACCAGGGTCCACCAAAACTTTTTAAAAATTAAGATTTAATTCCTACAAAATTGTTTTCAAAAGTTTTGTATTTTCTTAACTTTTTCAGAGAACCATACTTTCCTTCTGTAGCCTACCAATGTGATACTGATAAATACACTGATATATACTGATAGATTTTGGACCAGTTATCTAACTTAAGAACTTTTGCCAAATGGATCTATAATTCACTTTCATGCTAATGTTCTTACTCAGTTTTGAAATAGAGCTTAGTTACACTGGTCTCCTAGAATGAATAGCAGTTTTCCTTACTTGTCTGTTTTAGGGAATATCATGTGTGAAACAGTAATTAATTACCCAAACATATGGAAAGATGACATGAAAAGTGTCTGAGCCTGGAGCTTTGGAGTTCCCTTGGATTACCATTTCAATTTCTTTGATTTATCTAGTCCAGTTTCTATTTCTTCCTGCACCAATTCTGTCATTTCATGTTTTTCCAGAAAAGTATCCTTTTGGCCTTGGTTTTCAAATTTAATCACAAATGATCATTGATGTTTTTTTCGATGGCGCACCCTGGTGGAGCAGCGGTGAGGTGAATTCCTTGGAAGGACACAGGCCACATACCTGGAGTTTGAGTCTTGGGTCTGGGGTCAGGGGAAGGAGACAGCAGTGTGAACAAATAACTAAAAATAAAATAAAATGCTCCTTCCTCTTCTCTCTTCCTGTCTACTCACCTTCATTCCTGCCTATACCTTACTTTTAAAAATTATTGGTTTACTGTAATTCATTGCACTATAAAATATGCACGTAAACAAAATACTATATATCAAAGATATACTAATATTGTATATATATTTAATGTGTATGCATACATGCGCGTGCGCGCACACACACACATATAATATGTATACAGTTGAAAAATAGCAAAATGAAGACTCAGGTGTGTCCTGCACCTTAGAGTCACTGTGTGTCCCCATTCCCCCGGCCCAATTTGTGAATTGTAGCCCCCCATCATCTCCAATGATTTATTCTGGAATGAAGCATTGATTTCACATTTGAAAACTAATCAATAAAAGGAATCATTTCAATGGAAAAAAAGCAAAAACAAAATGAAAATCCCCAAACCCACGTATGATCATCTCACTAGATGCTGGAAAACGCTTTGACAACACTTCTTTCTCTTCCTGATGTTTTAAAACTCTGAGATAAATAGGACTAAGGGTGACACAAGGCGAAGTGTGAATTCCAGGGGGCCGTGAGAGTGCTTCTGGAAGAGAAGAGCATCGGATCCAGCAGATGGAGTCAAGCAATGCTGTCCTCACCCAGGTGAGTGAGCGCTCCAATCTGTCAGGGGTCAGAATGGAGCACAAAGGTCAAGGGCAAGGGCAGGCAAGCTCAGGCACTGTGTTCTTGGGCTGAGACCGCCGTCCTTTCCTGCCCAAGGACAGAACTCCTGGCCCTTGACAGGATGACTCTTGGACTTACAGGAGTGGACCCTCGTGCTCAGGTGATGGTGTCCAGACTGGGACTTACTGGGACACTGCCAGCCCCGTGTTCCCAGACTGTCAGTCTAGACTGAGTAATGCTGTGGCTTTGTTTCTTCTCCAGTTCACAACTGGCGACCGTGGGACCTTCCAGTCTGTATGTCCACTTGAGTCATTGCTGTAATAGCTCTTCCCTTATTGTACTGTTAACCTGAAAATTCAGGAGGCCATGAACAGCCCAGACCTGTTTATTTGGGGTTAAAGAATTATAATTCAGTGTACCCACATTCAGGTAGAAAAGCTAAAATGTCAGAGGGTTTTTGCTCCTATTTATTTATTAAATTCCCCTGGCCCTGGTTTTATGACCTCCACCTTAGCCGCTGAGCCAGAGGGTGCACCAAAAGTCAAATTTAAAGGGCTTTTTTTAATGGGAAGAAAAGAGAAAAGTGAGGCATCTGGTTAAAGAAAAGAGCTAATTAGTGTTAATAAGTTTAAATTATACATAGCTTGGCTATACGTATTGGCTCCTGATTCTATCTTCTGGCAAAGTCCACAGACTTTAGCCTCCTGATTTAGATGACTTCTCAAACAATTGTTTGATTGATGTCTTAAAACAATTGCTTTTGGCTTTATCCAAACAAATCAGCAAACCATTTTTCTACCCTAGGTTATAGACCCATTTATTTTACTTAAGGGAAAGGTGCAGCAGGAGGTGAATAGGCAGGCAGGAAGAGAGAGGAGGCAGAAGCGCTTTACTTTTACTTAGTTGTTCATACTGGTGATTCACTCTGGCCTCAGGTCTTGAACTCGGAACTTGGGGTGTGTGTGGAACTGATCCCAAGGTGTACTAGATGCTAGGCCACCAGGAATGCTGAGACCTCCCAAATTTAAATTCACCTTACTGGTACTTGTAGGAAAGATTGAATTGAAAAGAAAATGTAAAGAAAATCTTGGTTAGCTTCAGGAAATCAAAGACTAAGGTTTTGCTTTAAAAATCCTTGTTTTGCTGGGTGAGTAATACCAAAGATAGTTTGAGGTTATGGTATGGTAGAAAACCTTACCCTGATCCCAGTGCAAAAGTTAGTCTGCCAGGCATTTTCCACGGTGCCACAGAGACTGCAGCTATGTCCCATTATCGTGACCAGGGACAAGCAAGCATCGCCTCCCTACTCTGCAGCTGTACATCACTGATGAGAGCTGCCAGTCGAAACCGCACGTAGCCAAGGAGATGAATCTTGGCCTCAGAGAATAAAAAGAGCTCCCCTAGACCCCCGGTTGCCCAGCTTTGGGTAACAATACCCTTGAGCCAGCACCAGTGTTTGCAATAAAGTGCCATTTTCTCTACCTTTGAGTGCCCGGCTGTCAGTCTTGTTCCCTTCTGGAGGTTCTGCCATAACAATGATATCCACTAGGTGGCTCATTTGAACTTCCCAAAACCCAGGATGTAAGAAACAATTGAATAAGACATTTATTTAATTGCTCTTTAAAAACCCTCCAGGAGATGTCAAGATTTTAAATGTAGAGGGAAGAAAATGTTCAGGACTAAAGTAAAAATGAAGAGGTACACAACTTCAAAGCTTATTTCCATCTTTTCCTTGATATAAATGTTTAAAAAAATGTACTTGAACTGCTTCTCTGCCTTTTGGCTAAGATCAAGTGTAGTATCTGTTCTTGTCAATTTAATATCTGATATGTTCTCTATCTGAGGCCAATATAGTAGACAGATTTTTGGAGCAAGGAGTTGGAATAGGAGCTTGCCCAGACCACTCCACATGCTGACCTGGTATTGCAGCATCTCCAGGAACGGTGCACCCCTTCAAGGAAAAAAATAATATGTAGCTGAATGGGCAGATCAACCTTTTGATAGTATTCAGGTTAAAACCCAACAAAAGACCCTAATTCTTTGAGAAACTAGGCAGGCTCCCTTGATCTTATACATGGTGTCTTTACAAAGACGTTAGTATGAATGCAAATTTTTTGTCCCCACCTTAAGACCAAAAAGCCATTCTTTTGAATGCAAATTTAAGGAGGATTTTTCTTTGTTGCCTTTGTTTTAGTAAGAGAAAAGAAAGGATCATTGTAAATATTGGACTAATGGACATGCCCTGGAGGCCTAGCTGAATGCATTTATTGTACCAGCATCCCAAGTACCTGGGCTTGTGACCACAAAGCGGGGGTGGGGGGGAGTGGGGGGGGTGGAGATGAACAACTAAATTAAATAAACTGCTTCTCTTTCCTATCTTCCTGTCTACTTGCTTTCATTACTGCCTGCACCTTTCCTTTAAGAAAAAAAAAGAAAAAAGAAATCTTATTAATGAAAATTCTTGTGTCTTCAAAATACTGGTAGCCCGACAGTTATTTTTTAAACTAATTGGTCTTATGGCAGGAGATAAAAACAATTACAATAAGAGATCTCTGTGTCCATTTATTCCTGTCCGTGTATTTATGTAGCTCCCATAGGTTGTATTATAAATAGCTCATGTTATTGCAGGAATTAATTCATATCAAATTGGTTCAGAGAAAGTACCTTCATAAATTATTTCTAAATTCAATAACACAACAGCAACTAATCTGAATATTTCTTCATGTTCATATGGATAAAGGGCTCTCAGTATGACGGCAAATAGTTCAAGAAAGAATTGAGTTTTAGAGTGCAGTTTTATGAGTTTGCTTGAGAAAACAGAGGAGAGAGAAAGGAAAGTCAGGAGCTAGCCTTCTGGGCAGGGAGGGCTGCCCTTCAGGCTGGGGGCTGGTTAGATTTATTTCTTGGGAGGGGGCTTCTAGGCAGATCCCCTTCCCAGGGTCTGTAATTAGCAAAGGAATAGAGGTCATGAGGAAGCTGGAAAGTAGACGTAGTGAATGGGGTGTGGTTTCCCAAGAATTTCTCCAAAGTTGTGAAGTAGCCTCCTTCTGGTGGTCCTATTTCCTTGTTGTTTTGGGGAAAAAGCATTAGGGATGGGATCACAAGAATCTTTCCAGAGGGTTAGTAAGTTTTTGCCTCTAGTGCTCAGGAACCAACCTGTCAGGTATGGCTCAGCACATTCCAAGTTTCCTCACGACCTCTTTTGGTCTGGCAGGTCTTGGGTTAAAAGGAAACCTAGAGAATGCTGCTTTGGGATCCTGCCTTTCCTCCTACAACATGATCTAGGAACATTTCTGGTAAATAAAAACTAAGGTAAGTTCATTTGTTTAATCAAAAAAAAAAAAAAAATGTAAGGGAAGATAATTTGCATCACAAAGGCACTGACTCGCCTTCCTTAAAGCTAGAATTTTTTTACATACCTACAAGAATTTTGAGATGACCTGGGAGGTTTGGGGATGGGAATAATAGATGGACTTTGAATTGCTTCTTGGACTATACTTTTGGTCTTTTAAAAACTCACTTTGTAAGGAAAGGAGACCTATTTTAATTCCTCAAATACTTTGAGTTGTAGACTGGATATCAAAATTTGGTCTGCCCAATCAACTACATTTTTCTGATATGTTTTTATTGATTGGTTGATTCAACACACATGTTAGATAGCAGGTAACTGTGAGTGGGGAGCAGGGGTGGAAAAGAGAAGAAAAGGACACGCAGGTGCAGGATGATAGAGCCACAGACATCAGTGCAGACTTTGCTGATAAGAAGTGAGACTTACTGAGGCCACAGAAAAGCTGCAGAAAGGGGGCTCCACCAATCAGCTTACAGGTCAGTGTACCCACCAATCAGTGACCTTAGAAGAGAGGCACTAGAGCCAAACCTTACCGGCCAATCCCAAATGCTGTGCGAAGCAGGTGTAGAAGGAGCAGGGTTCGCTTTTTGATGAACCCGGCTCATTATATGCTCATTATAATAAAATTAGCGTTGTGGTTTGAGCCCACGTGTAGGCAACCAGAGAGAAGTGTGGGTCTTGAGCAAGCGAGAAACCACCAATTGCGTTAGTGGAACTCTGGACTCCTTCCCGGGAGTAACTCATCCCAAAATGCCCCTGGATGGAGCGAAGGGCTGGAACTCTGCCAAGATCCCCCATAAAGGCTGAGTTCTCTAGAACTCTGGGGTCAGCTCCCTTCAGAAGGACCTGCCCTCTATCCTTAACGTTGTACTTACTTTCACTTTGCTATTTTGCCAATAAACGTCACTACTTGCTTACTTCTGAGTCCTGGTGAAACTGTGATGCGCCCTAGGGTCTTGGTGTTCTGGCAAGGCCTGCAGACGAGAAGACTGACAACCGAGCACTCGAAGGTAGAGAAAACAGCACTTCATTACAAGCGCTGCTGGGGCGCAGGTGCTGGCTCCGGAGTATCGTTCCCCAAAGCTGAGCAGCGGGCGACGTCCTTCTCTTACAGCGTGGGATTCGACTGACAGTTTGTATCAGCGGAGGGGCGGAGCTTCTCTTATACCCTGGGATTCGACTGACAGTTTGTATCAGCGGAGGGGCGGAGCTTCTCTTATACCCTGGGATGCGACTGACAGTTTGTATCAGCGGAGGGGCGGAGCTTCTCTTATACCCTGGGATTCGACTGACAGTTTGTATCAGCGGAGGGGCGGAGCTCCTCTTATACCCTGGGATTCGACTGACAGTTTGTATCAGCTCTTAGAGCTGCAGGGGAAGGAGCTATGCTTGCCTGCGCTTGGTCAGTGAACAGGCCGTAAACCTCTGGCAGGCTAACTCTTGCCTGGGGTCAAGGAAAGGTTTTCTACCATATTGGGGTAAATGTTCTCCCCAAGAGCACAAGAAAAACTCGACAAAGCCTGGCCCCTTGCAGTATCACACGCATACACCCTACTGTTCCTTAACATGGGGCCTTGGGTTTTAGGAGCCTGCACTTCATCTACCTGAGCTGCGTGAGTCACAAGGGTGTGCCTCCAATATGTTTTCAGGTTAGAAATATTTCCAACTGAGTTTCAATGAAGATGACTATACTCTAGAATGCAGAGTCTAAGGCTGTCCTTTAAGAACAAAAGCTGGGTAATGCCTTCGAGGGGTCTAAAGCAGAATACTCCAAGTCTCTTGTGGATGCTCCTTGTCAGCACGAAGAGCCACGGACACTGCAGGACAGTCCCACAGACGAAGGAAAAGCTCCAGTTCTTCTAACGCGATAGCCCGTCCCTTAATCAGAGAAGCCATCTGCCGCTCTCTGGGCCGCCGCCCGTCTCCGAATCCACGAAGTCTTTGTCCTTGTTCTCTAGAAGAATGTAGAAAGGGAAGTTGCCTATCTTTACTTTCACAGTAAGGATGTCTCGTTCCTCCTTGCCACATAGAGAGACCCATCCTCTCAACTCAGAGACCTCCGTACAAATGTGGGTCTGCCCGGCTACCTCAGAATTTGCTGCCGTGTGATTTTCCATACATCTGATACACATGTGGGCTTTTCTCTCTAACTGCGCCTAATGTTGGTTTGTTCCTCCATGGTCTTTTCTTTCCTTATCCCCCATGATTCGAGTGGACTAAGGAGATGTGGAGTCAATGCGGGAATGAATTCAGGGAGACACTTACTGCCCGCACCGCAGGGCAAGTTTATTAGAACCAGCAGAGCGCGGGACAGAGCCTCTCTGTGTGGTCAGGAAACTTACAGAAAGGAGTGAGCCAAAGGTGGACCTTATCTGCCCAGCGTCTCTTGGTGGGAGTAACAAATGGTATGGTTATGGGTCACTAGGGACAGCAAACCCCTTCCCAGCTTGTCTGGTGTTTAGACAGGACTTGTTAGGGGCATGGCTGAAGGTTACTAAGCAAATAATCAATCTTTCTGTAAGCTCATCTCTAGTTTGTAGCACTGGCTCCCTGGGCAGTACTGGCTTATCTTAGTATGTCCAAGGCTTGGGCAGTTAATTTCCTTCTTATACATCTGCAATCCTGCTTATTTTCAAGGTGCTTCCCCTTTCCCTGTGCTGCCCCTCATCACCTAGAAGAATGTAGTTTGGGAAGGTCATAATCCAAAGTCAGTTTATCTGCAAAGAGTCCTCCCTCTCTAAGAAACCTTCCTCCTTGCCAGCCCTCTTCCCTCCCGACCCCCAAGCCCCAGGCCCCCGCGCAGGCAGGTCTTTGGTCTGGCCCAGCTACCTCAGAATTGGTTTCCATGTAAATTATCCACACATGTTATTAAATTTAGGCTTTTCTCTGACTAATCACACCTAACGTTCATTTGTTTCTTCATCTGGCTGTGAAGAACCTCAGAGAAATGGAGGAACTTTTCCTTTGGTCCCGCCCCACCTGGGAGGGACACAAAGACACAGGCAGGACTGAGAGTAATTACCAGTGAAGGAAGCTCCACCGCAGGAAAGCTCCTGTCTCAAGCATTACTGAACCCGGAATGGAAGACCTGCTGTCTCAGAGCCACCTCGCCATCTGGTTGTGAAGGGGAAACGTGAAGGAAGGCAGTTTCCATGACTGTTGGTGATTGCAGGAGCTGTGGCACCGACGGGGTGTCTGTGAGCTCACAGGTTGATCACAGCCTCTTGTGACTCGGTGGAGCATCAGCTCAATCCATCGGTGTGTCTGTCTCTCCTGGCCAAGTTTATGCTTAACCAGACTACATTAATCAAATGTCATAGATTCCTCAGTTCATAACTTACCGACTCTGGTGACTGGTAGCATCACTGGTTCTGCTTTAGTGCCTGGTTACAAGAACACTCACTAACCCCTGTACAGAAAAGCTTGTCATCAGCTGACCCTTAGCTAAGTCCACCCCTTGACCCCAAATAAAGGCATAAACTCTCCCAAAGTGGGAAAATCAGACAGAGGATTCATGGTCAGGAAAAGACTGAGGTTGGCAGAGGGGGTGAGTTCAAGGGGCTTGAAGGGGCACCTTCACCCATGTCAAGGAGACTAAGAAGGCGAGATGGTTTCAGATTTAATTTCTGACACAGTGTATGTTAAACTAAAATTTAGGTCATTATAAATCAAAGTAGTTTATTAGTATATCCACAGTGAAGTAGAAAACCTAAAAGGAGCCCCAAGGAGGGGCAAAGTCAAGGGGTTTTATAGGGAGAAAAGGAGATGAGGTAAGTGGTTAAAGAAAAGAATTCATGTTTAAAGCTTAAACTGTTTGGTGCACCCTGGTGGAACAGTGGTTGGGTGTAGTCCACATACATATCAAGGGCCCGAGTTCGTGTCCTGGGGCCAGGCAAACAGCCAAAGTGAACAACTAAATGAAATAAATGCTTCTTCCTCCTCTCTTCCTGGCTGCCTGCCTGCTCGCCTTCATCCCTGCTGCATCTTTCCTTAAAAAAGAGAAAGTTTAAACTGTTCGTGGCTCTACACAACAGGTTACCAATTCTGTCTTCTGGCAGAACACAGTCATGCTTGGGATTTGGATGGGGTCCAGCACAAAAAAAGGCAGTGAGCATTTCTTTTAATGTGCTTCTCTGCCGCCATTTAAAAGTGGCTTCCTATGTTTCCATTATCTACATATCCTTGGTTAGTCAGAACCCTGATGAATATTGCCGCTTAGCTAGAGAGGGAGGCCATTCATTTGTCCCGGTATTTTGTTTTGCATCCTCATAAGTTGATTTTGAAGTGTGCTCTGTTAGGCTTCCTTGACAGAGAAAGAAGACAGCTGTCACGGAAAGAAAGTCAGTCTCTCATCGATATGACCCAGTTCTCAAAAGGATACCCTGTTTAGTGGAGATGTGAAAAACAGACAAATGCTATACCATTGTGGTTTTAGGATTTTGATCAAAGGAATCTGGATGTCTTTACTGCTCACAACTAGTTGACGTCAGTACTACTACCCAACCATGAGCCATGGCCTCTGAGTCTCAGAGCCCACCTTGTGCAGTGGAGTCTTTACCTGCACAGACACACGACAGGACTGGACTCATGACTGCACTTGGGGAAACATGATGAGTGCTGGGGTCCCGGCCCTGGCATGTGAATCAATAGAGTGAACGCCTGTCAAGAATCCTTTGCTCCAATGTCACACAGGCCAGGGGGTATGTTCTGTTGTATTAACCCGCTGGACAGTCACATACAGCTGAGGAGGGAGGAGATGCCCCGGAGAAGGAACTGGAGTGAATGAGAAAATGCCGTGAGCTCCTGGGCCCAACCTCATCCCAGCAGCCGTGTCTGACCGTAGAGAACTAAGGCCCTTCTTCTCATCAGTGACTGCAGATGCTGGGGTGTGAGTGGGTGGACAGGCGTATGTCATGGAGGGCACCAGACGGTTTCCAGAGAGGCTCTTTTATTTCTGATTGTTTCTATACAAGTTTCTACCCTGGGAAAACTCCCGCATGGTGATGTCAAGCCCAAATCCCCCTCCAGAAATTCAGATTCTTACTTCTAAGTATATGGGACACACATGTCCCCAAAGATTTCGTCTATTTTCCAAGGCAACATCTCCCACTGAAAGACTGAACA
>RJWH01006082.1:0-61691 GCA_004363575.1 Solenodon paradoxus | reverse complement strand
CTCTCCACTGCTTTCATGATTCCTGGGAGAGTCAGTTCTTCTCACAGTTCCATCTCCTCTGCTATGGCCAGAATTTCAAGTATGAGTCTGTGGTGTAACTCTGAAACCTGGATGTTTTCACTAACCACTTGTGATAGCTGCTGTGTCTCTACAGTCTCTCTGCCTGCTTTTCTTCAGTGTTTGATTCTCAAATATAGGTGAATTCCTAGTTGCTCTGGTGGGAGGACATGAGTCTCTCTCCTACCAGGTCTCCATCTTGACCAGAAATCTGTAATAACTTTTTAAGTCCTTAAGTACTTCTAAAATTTGAGGGTGGACTATGAAACTCCAAACTTAGAGGTAATTTCAGAAGTAAAGTTGGTCTTGAGGACTCTTAAATTTTGGAGTAATAAAATACAGTTTCTACCCTGAGACGTATTCACATATAAATGGGTGTAGGATATTTTTTCTTTGTTAATTGTATTTATCACTTTTAGTGATATGCTCCTTATGTTGGTACAGTTTGTAAAGACAGAAGTAAATGAGGCTTGGTTTACATAAAATTATTAGTCTGCCAGTCCTGTCAATTGACAAAATTATTCTTTACTAGCTGATATGAGATGCTTCAATTATCAAATACCAAAATATTCTGGTTTTCTTTGTTATTCCATTGATACATTTTTGCATTTGAAGTCATTTTACTTTACTTATTACTTCTTTATAATATCTTGTTTTTGATAGTACAGATCACCCTCTATTACTTCTTGATAATGCTGATATTGATGAGTTTAATAATGACAATTCCAATTTCTAATACTTATTGACTACTTACTTAAAACTGCCATTTCTGTACAAGTGCCTTAAATTTGTTAACATATTACATGTCTTCAGAATAACAAAATGATGCAGGTACTACTTTTCCCTCTTTCACAGATGAAAAAAAAACAAAATCTGACTTGGCAAAGAGCTCATTTCTAGTTATTGATAAAACAAATATTCAAACTCCACCAGTCTGCCTTCAGAGAGTTTGCTTTATTTTACCCTTGGATTTTCTTGTCTACTAATTATTCTAAATGAACTTTCCAAGGTTCTTAGGGACCTCAGTGCAAACCCTTTTTATACATGCTACTTAAAGTTACTCACATTTAGTCCTTCTCTGACTGACACAGATTTTAAATACTGTTTACTTTGACTTGAGTATTTTATCATTCTGGACACATGTACTTTCATCAGTTTGACTATTAGAATCTGGGCTAACCAGCTGCTGAATATTTACCAATTTGAAAGGATGGCTTTCCATGGCCCTATTAACTATGGAAAAATGCCTCGATTTTTTCTCCTGTGTTTGAAGAATTAAATTAAAGCTCAAGGGGCATCGCTACATAGGTCTTATATTTTAACTATACGAGGAAAGTTGAAAGCTATATAATTGGTAATAAGGTTATTAAATGCTATGATCCATAACTTTTATGCCTTGAAAATGGAATTAAATAGAAATTGTAATAGCAGCATGCATTTATGTGTGCATAGTCTCAGTGCATTTGTTGGTAATTATTTATGTTATATGTTATATGTTGTTGGCATATTAGTTTGAATTCCAATCAAGGATGATACTCTTCTCATAAAAGGGATAGGAATGGTTAAAACTGTTTCTGCCTTCACAGCTTGGAGAATTGAGCTGCCAGAGCAGTGAAAAAATGATCCCTGCAGAGACAGCAGGACTGATTGTAGGTTAGATGGAGTTTCAGTATTACAACTCGGTCTTATAAATAAAGATTATATTTTTAAGAATGTATTTTAAGAAAGCTCATGAAATGAGACTACAACTTAATAATATTTGTTGTCTATGTAGCAAAATGTGGAACATATAAGTGCAAAGTTGCAATGGATTAGGAATATTTGGGACACAAAGAAGAGGATTTTGATGAGACCGGATTATTTTACTACTTATAATAGCTTAGGCTACCACTATGTGTGTGTGTTGTGTGTATACATACATGTATATATATATGTATATATGTATAATCTCAGAACCAATTTTATATTTTATCTTATATACTTTGTATATAAATAGTCATAGTAGCTAACATTTACAATTATTTATGTTATATGAATGTAGGATTCTTGGGTATTGAAGAACACTTACAGCTGTTGTGATACATAAATAACACTTTTAAGTTTATAAAGATACAAGGAAATGTAGGTAGAATTAAAATTATGTTTCTCAGAATGAGTAGATACATATAATTAGTCTCCTCTTCTTCTTGCCCTCCATGCAAACCGTTAACTCACTGTTTGACACATACTAAAAGTGACTAGTGCATGTAAGAAGGGTATGGGTCCCTTTGTGAGACAAATTTTCTCTGATTTATTTCAATAATGAAAATATTACTCTTTTTGATACATAATAATTAATTCTCAGGGGTTCTTACTTCCATTTACAAATTCAGTTACATTCCTTTTCTTAGTCATTAATCCACATTCTCTTGTGAATGTTTATATATTTTGTAATATAATTTATTATCTGAGGACCCTTTCTCTGTGCTAGATCTGACTTCTGCTGATGTTAAAAACAAATTCTTTGAGAAAAATTCCATAGAAAAAGGCTTTTGTAGCAGTCCCTAGAACAAGGGGCAAATTTATTAGACTAAACAGACTTATAACAGATTATTAATATCCATTTTTACTCTTTTCAAATTCATGATCCATGTTTACAACCACAACAATTTTTTTGGAAAAAAATTTGGGGCAAAATATACATAGCATAAAAATTTGTCATTTTAACATTTTTTACATATAAATTTTGTTGTGAATGAATACCGATTTTTCATTGTTGAATGGAGGTAAGGGACAAAACTAGGGAGAACTTATACCATCATGAGGCTGATGTTATTCCCTGATGCCTATCTTTCTTCAGTGACAATTTCTGCAACTTAATTTTCTTTCTTTTGATGAGTCATTTTTTTCCACTTTTTATGTGCTTGTGAGGTTTTTATTATTGAAATTTTACTAATTAATAAAAAAGCAAGCAACATGTCTATTGTCTTTGAAGATTGGGTCTTTATCAGTGAAGATATGCACTAACTTATTAAGGCATGAATCTTGTAATCAGTTCATTATACAGACTTAAGATCTTGCCAAGTATTTTTTGGTGTATGTATTTTGCATGGTTTTGTGCATGGGTTTTCATTTCCTTGATGTACATGACAGCTTTTAAACATCATTCAAGGTCTTATATATTTATTTTATTTTATTCTATTCATCTACCCAAATGTTGCTCCAAATGTCTGCAGGTCTGTTATCTCTGTGAAGTTTTCATGAACAATTTCTCCTGTTTCCTGTGATTTTCAACACGGGATCCAAGCTATATTTTTTGTCTGAGCTCTGAGGTAAGTAAAACAGAATCTTAAAAATCAGGGAGGCTCAAGACAGTTACTAATGTTGCAAATAAGGGCCCCTATGCGTCTCCTAATTCTTCACTGAGCTCACACTATACCAAGCTGGGGACGTGTTGAAGCAAGTGTAAATAAAAATGCCGTGAATGTTACTATTTTCAACATGGCTTTCTATTTAGTGTTTGCTTCATTGTCATAGATCTTTCACTATTTCCATGGCACAAATAATTTTTAGTCAGTGTCTAATTATTTTCTTCATATTTCCATGGTGAGGAAATGAGGGTAATAGACAGCTAGTAGTTTGCTATCTTCCTGACATGTCAGTTCCTATTTACTTTTAAAACACCAATCTGATGATGTCCTTGCACTTAAATTTTAAAAGTATAATATATATATACACACATACACACATACACACATACACACACATAAGCAAACATCTATGGAATCTGGTCCCTCAAATAGTTTATTATCATCATCTGTAATACTCTCACACATTGTAAATTTACTCAAGTCTTGATGTCTTCTTGCAATTCCACTATGCTACATCTAATGTTAGTATACTCTAAAATGTTTTCTTCTTCTAAAACAATTTCCACTTCATCCTTTACCCAATCATTTCACCTTTCAGAAACAAGTTTCAATGTTAATTATTCAAAAACAGTCTTTGGTGACCATCTCCACCTTCACCAATTAGGTCAAATTCCCTTCTTATGATGCCTTGTTAGGACTCTACACCTTTCTTTCATAGTACCCAAAATGATTAACATTAGTGCAATTAATTCTTGACTAATCTCTCCTGCTTTACAAATACAGCTTTTCTTAAGAGCAAGGATCACTTCCTCACTGCCATGTTTCTAGTGCTTAGTTCAGTGCCTGCCACATAATGCGTTTTGTTTAAATAAATGAATGAAACTACTTTGCAATAGAAGAGTATAATTACTGATGCTAAATATGAACTATGCCATTTTTAATTAAACGCTTATTTTTATGAAATTAGGCTAATATTTGGAAGTTCAACAATCAAATAGTATTTACCTATCTAGGTAAATTAACAGTTCTTGAAACACAGGGGATTATTCTAAGTTGCATGTAAATAGGATCAAAAACAAACAAACTTTTAAGATAGAATAAATCATAATGTTGAACATTAGCCATTTTATTCTTCATATCCCATAGCACTACATTTTTATAAACGTATAAATACTATTATATATATATATATATATATATATATATATAATAAAAGATTCTCCATGGGATCCAGCATAATCAAATAGTATTTATCAAACTCAACATTATTTTCATAGAAGATTTTTAACTGAACACTTATTTCAATGTATTCACTAGTAGTGAATAACAATATGATTATTACTTAGCAACAATGTAGAATGAGGTGACTTGTTGCAGAGTAGTGATAAAAATAAAAGTTAAAACAAAAATCCCTGGAGACATGTTCCCATTTATAAGACAGTTAATTTTATATAAAAACACCAGCAAAAATTTACTGGGAATTTTGGATTAATTTGATTAGCTAATGGATTTGCTATTAATTTAATAATGACCTGAATAATTTAAGAACTTTGGTTAGGATAACTTCTCTTTCAAAGACTATTTGTGATTTAACTTGAATTAAGTACTGCCAGATAAGTATAATTTCTTTATAGTGTTATTTTAATTTATCAAAACTATTTGAATGTTTTTGAAGATCAAAAATATTTTTTGATTTAAATGCTTACTATCCTTCTATTTTTATGTCACTAAATGGTTACCTTTCATATTTCCTAGTTAAATAATAAAACAATGAGTTCATTTAGTTAAAAAAAAAAACTAACAGCAAAGATAAAATGTCATTAATTTTGAGATGCAATGTACCATTTTAGAAAGAAAAAGACAATATTTTCTTCTTTTCATATATTAGGTTAAAACATATTAATTAATCTGTTTGGTATTACGTTGGAAATATTTACATCACATCCCCTACTGTCCTATTCAGTGAAATTTCAACTAATTATTTGGTCATTTATGGATTTACTATTATTAAATTCAGGTGAGGTAAATAAAGTTTAAAATTACTCTGTGTCATAATTAATGTCAAGTATAAAGTAACATTTCCTGACTATTAAGTGCTCTTATCCACAATCTCATTTCAGGTACTGTGTGTGTGTGTGTGTTCTCACATGCATGCCTGTGTGTGTGTTTGTGTCTTCATAAAGTTTTTAGCTTCTATTTCCATAGATTTTTCTTTTTTTTCTTTCAACATTGTTCTTGCCCTCTTTCTTTTTGTTTCATCTGTATTTCAATGTCCCATATTATAGGTTGCTTGCGTAGAATTTTTAGCTTTGAAGAAGTTTATGATTTTTACATAGTATAATTGTTTTATTGCAATTTCTAATTGAACTGACATGTCTTCATTTGAAATTCTTTCTAGTTAGTCACCAAACCACACCATTATTATCTTTCTTCAGTAGTGAATGTTTCCCCCTAACATTTAGTACATTTAATGTCCATTATAGTTAATAGTCCCTACACATTCTATATGGACTTACCTATAAATATATTTCTGTTTATAAGCAATTTCAGATCGGAGTAAAATAAAAATACAGGGTGGCATGGCAGAGAGAAAATCTATTTATATGTTAATATTAACATATGGCTGTCATTTATTAATATTTTTAAAGCTGTAGAAGAGATGTAAGTGTAATTATTACATAGTGTCATACAATGACCACCTAACTGATTAATTCCATTCCTCAAAGAGTTCGTTAACTCATTAATATTTCTCTTGGTTCTATTATTAAAAATCTTTAGTTTTCACAAGAACGAAAAATGTATTTAGAATCTATTTCATTATCTTTACTAATATGTATTATATCCACCATTTTGATTGTTTTTAGATTTTAGAGGACACAAAAATAAACAGTGGTTTCCACGGTATGCAGCTTTTTGAAAAAACAAACACTTTTTGAACTTTAGGGATAATAATAATTCATTTGATTTTGAGCTTGGAAATTGGGACCCCATATAAATAATATGAAGATGCTATGAAAAAATATTATATTCTCAGAACCTTTGGCATATGGTTTATTATATATATTTTCTCCTGTACCTGGATAAACAAGAGAAAACTGCTTACAGTTCTGTCAGCCCTATAGGCAATGACTTCCTTATTGCCGAAGAGATAGTTGTCAGGCTTCCTTGCAAAGAATATGAAAAAAATACAGTTACCAACTACCCCCACCTTTTCTAGCTCTGGTATACTTTCAAAACTTCTTTTAAATATATTCAGATAGTTAGATCATCACTGAATTGCTGTTCTCCAAGTACACTGGAGTATCACCAACTAGAAATTAATGGAGGGCATAGATTTAAAAGAAGCTAATTTGTGTTGGTGAACTGCATGTGTTAATCTCTTTTAAAATCATTCAGGAAATATTGGTTAAAAGGATGCATGATAATTTATTCTCCTTACTCACACAGAATACACATTCTTTAAAAGATATGTCCACTAATTAGTTAATCTAAGAAATTTTATTAGAGAACTGTATCAAACATCAAGATTTGGCATTGAGTGGCCATTGCTATACTAGTTCTATAGCAAATAAACTTCTGTGTCTATATAATAAACTATGCATATGAATAGATCTAAACATATTTCTATATGTAACAATATGTATCTATGATATACTAAATATGAGTTCAAATTTAAACCTCCAAATTGAATCCATTACCATTTTTATGATTCTAGTCTTTTCCCTCACTTTGTTTATGTGTGACAATCAACCCAAACAGAAAGAACATGACTCTTGCCAGAAATAGAGCCATACATATATGTAGACAGTCTATTACAAAGAAGCCAAGAGGATAAAATTGAGAAAGGAAAGTCTATTCAACAAATGGTGCTGGGGAAACAGGATAAACACCTGTAAGAAATGAAACTAGACTTTTTAGCTCCATTACAAAGGTTAACTCAAAACTGATCAAAGACATGGACATAAAACACAAAATCATAAAATACATGTTGGAAAATGTAGGAAAAATGCTTTATGACATACACCTCAAAGGCATCTTTGGGGAAGGAGCCCTTGTGGAAAAAAAGTAGAACTTCTTACTTGAGACTACAAATCAAAAAGTTTCTGTAGAGTTACAAAAACACCATTAAAATAAAAAGAAAACCCAATGAATAGGAAAAGACACTTGCACAACATACATCAGACAAAACATAGCCTCACATATATAGATATATATATATATATAAGGAGCTCATACACCTCAATAACAAAAAAGCAAATAACTCACTCAAAGAATGGGCACAAGAACTAAATAGGCACCTATTTAAAGAAGATATCAGATGACTTACAAACATATGAAAAAAATGCTCTACGTCACTCGTCATTAGAGAAATGCAAGTAAAAACTACAATGTGATAGCACCTCACACCATTGGGAATGGTCTATATATACATATATTAAAAAAAAACAGAAAAAATTTTGGGGAAGCTGTGGAGAAAAAGGAACTCTTTTACATTATTTTTGGTAATATAGATTACAGCAACTTCTTTGGAAAACAGCACAGAGGCCTCAAAAAAAAGAGTTACCATTGGGTCCAGAAATCCCACTTCTAAGTGTGTACCCAGAGAATATAAAGAAATTATAATCAGAAAATTTAACTGCACAGTTGTTTTCATAGCTTTATTGCAGCACAATTAATAATTGCTAAAACATGGAAACAACATAAATGTGTGTTAACAGATGACAATAAAAATCTGTGGTATTTACACTGAATGGAATTCTATGAAGTTAAAGAAATAAACAAAAAAGCAGCAAGAACAATGAAATTGTCCCTTTTTCAACAACCTGAATCAAATTGGAAGGGTCATGTTAAGCAAAATAAATCAGAAAAAAAGGAAAAGTACAGATGGCTTTACGCACATGGAATACAATGAAAGAAAACAAACTCCAACAAAATTCACAAGACAAAAAGACAGTGGTCACATAGGAGGGTGGAAAATAGAGGAAGGAATGAGGGAACAAATTATTAGTAAAGTACACTGGAAATCCGGGGGTAGATGTGATGTAAAATATGCATAAGACTGAGATGTGATTTCAATATTCTTAAATGCATACAATAATGTAAACAAAAAGGATAATTATTATAAATTTTTGATAAATAAAATAAAAATAAGCCTGACTCTTGCTATCTGCAATGCAATTAGTTATTTGATATAGTCCAGTCCACATGTTTAGCAATGTCAGAATCAGTAACTCATACAGGAGTGGGAAACAGGTTTCTCCACATCAGTGCTTATGTTCAGTTTTTTTGCCTTCAGTCTAACAGATTCCAAACATTTCTAGTGACTTAGGTTATCACTTTTCTCCAATCTGCTTTACTGAGGTTATTTAATATTTTTCACAGTTCATTTGTTTTGTTAAAATCTTTATTTTGTCCTGGAATACCCCTACCTCCCAAATAATTTTCAATTTACATATATTAAGTTTCACTCAGCACTTTCGAATGTGCAATATTGCTAAATTATATTTTTTATCTATTGAGATAATCATACAATTTTTCTTCTATTTATAAAATGGTGGTTAATGATGTTTTGTATATATTAAGCAGTTGATTCTTGATATACACATTATAATGATGCATGATCTTCCTATGTACTGTAGAACTCAGTTTGCCAGAGTTTCTTAAAAGACTAGATTTATTTGTTCATAAAGTTTTATAGATTTCATAGGCAAATCTGAAAGAACTTGGTTATTTGTGAGAGAGAAAATCAAACTTTTTATCTGATTCCAAATCTTTGCTTCATACTAATTATTATCATTTTTCAACTGAGATACAATTTATATACCATAAAATTCACACTTTCAAATATATAATTTAATGATTTGTAGTGTATTCATAAAGCTGAGCAACTGTTACTATACTCTAACTTTTAAATAGATTGATCACCCCAAAAAAATGTTTTAGATGTATAAGTTCACTCTTCATTTAATATATGATAATAAACCAAACTCATTACAAAATGTCTGATAGTTCTCCATTGTGTCCAATATGCCCCCAATATCCTTTTCTCCAACCCCACCCTCTTTCCCTCTAGTAAGCTCAGTTTTTCTGTGTCCAAGGGTTATTTTGTATTTTGTTCTGCTGATTGATTTACTTTGCTTCATTAATGTATGTTTGAGATTATCTGATATTTATCTTTCCTGACTTATTTCACTTTTCATAATCTCCTTTAGTTCTGTTCACATTCTCAACTGACAAGATTTCATCAATTTTTAGAGTTGAGTAGTAGTCAGCTTATATATGTATATACATATGTGAGGCACATGTATATATATATATATATATATATATACATATATAGTCACAAGTCAAGGGTCACATGTTGTTTTTATTTCTTGGTTATTGTAAATAGTGTTGTGGTGAATATTAAGGTACACATAACTTTTTGAATAGATGCTTTCATATTTTTTTCACATAGATAGAAGTGGAACTGCTTAATCATAAAGTAGCTCTATTTTTAACTTTTGGAGGAAACTCCGGTTTTCCAATGTGGCTGCACCAATTTACATACAAACAAGAAATATGCAAAATTTCTCTTTTCTCCATACCTTCACTGACACATGTTGTTTCTAGTTTTCAATATAGGGCATTCTCATTGGTGTAAGTTGATATATCATTACAAATTTTATTTGCATTTTCATAATAATAAGTGATGATGAGCATTTTTCATGTACCTGTTGGCCATCTGTATATCTTCTTTGGAGAAGTGTTTATTCAATTCTTCTGGCTATTTTTGATTGGGTTGTGGAAATTTTGTTGTTGTTGCATTGTATGAATTATTTATATATCTTCATTATTAACCTTTGTCACATGTAAGATATACAAACATCACTCTTATTCAGTTGATTGTTTTCTCATCCTAATGTTAGTTGCTTTTGTTGTGCAAAATATTTTAGTTTGATTTAGTTCCACTTGCTTATGTAATTTTTTGTTTCCCTTTCGACTGGAATTGAGTTTCCAGAGAACTCTAAAGCCAATGTCATGGAATACATTCCCTATCTTTTCTTCCATGTATTTTATGGTTTCTGGTCCTATATCCAGTACTCTAATCCATTTTAATTAAATTTTATGTATGGTTTTAAAGTGCTTTAATTTATTCATTTGCATGTGATGCTGCAGTTTTCTCAATAATAATTGTTGAAGTCATTCCTTTCTCTATACTCGGCTCCTTTGTCAAAATTAACTGAACATCTATGTGTGAGATTATTTATGGGAGTGCTATTCTATTTCACTGATCTTTTTGTTTTTATTCTAGTACCGTTTGTTTTGAATATCATTACTTTTTAAGTATAATTTCAAATCCAGGAGCATTATATTTCCAATTTTGTTCTTTTTCTCATGATCGTTTTGGCTTTGAGGTCCTCTGTTTAAAAAATATATAAATGTTGTTCTATTTCCTTTAAAAATGCCAATACAATCTCAATAGGGATTGCATTAAATCCACATATTGCTTTAGGAAAAATCGTAATTTTAACAATGCTAATTTTCCTGTCCATGAGTGTGAAATATTTTCCATATCTTTGTCTTATATTTGTTTTACAATTGCCTTGAGCTGTCATTGTACAAGTTTTTAACCCTTTTGTTAAGTTTATCTCAATGTATTTAACTATATATTTGTTGCAGTTTTAAATGGTATTGTTTTCTTAATTTCTTTTTCTTTCATCTCTGATTAAATATGAAAAATAGAATTTTTATATATCCATTTTGTAGCTTGTCACTTTACTCATTAATTATAATAATTTTCTTTGTGAATTTTTGGATTTTTCTAAATATAAAGTCACCTGAAAATAGTGATAATTATACTTCTTTTCAAATTTAGATTCATTTTATTTCTTCTTCTTGACTAATTGCTCTGGGTAAAACTTCCAGCATTACATTGAATAGTAGGGGTAAGAATAGATATCCTTGTCTTGTTCCTGATGCTAGATTAAAAGCTTACCGTTTTCACCAATTAGTCTGGTTTTAGCTGTGTGTTTATAATGTAAGAACTTTATATGTTGAGGTATATTCCCTCTACTGCTATTTAATTGGGATATTTTATTATAAATGAGTGCTGAATCTTAAATGATTTTACTTTATCTACTTTTATGAACATAAGATTTTATTCTTCTTGTTAAAGCGCTGTGTTACATTAAGATACATGTGTATCATTAACCATCCTTGCATCTCTAAATAAATTAGACTGGGTCTTGGTATGCGACCCTTTTGATATATCGTTGAATTTGATTTTCTATTATTAGGTTGAGAATTTTTTCATCTATATTTATCAGTGATGTTGGTCTGTAATTTTCTTTTATGTGTGTGTGTGGTCCTATTTACTTTTGGCATCGGGTTAATATAAGGGTCATAGAATGTGTTTGGAGGCTTATCCTGCTCTTTAATTCTTTCTTGAACCATTTGCTGAACCCCAGAGCTCCTCATCACTATGATTCAAATGATTTGTTAATTTCCCCTAGATTTTCCAATTATTTGGTATATTGTTGTTTATAATAATCTTTTGTGACATTTTCTACATCTGTCTTTTCATTTGTAACATCTCCTTTATTTATGAACTTGTTTGAATTTTCTCACTTTTAAAATTTGTGAGCAAAGTCAAAATTTTATTAAATTTGCTTATCTTTTTGAAGAACCAGATGCTGGTTTCATTTATTTTTTTTATTGTCTTTTTAATTTCTATTTTATTTACACTTTTACTCCAAGTTTTGTTATTCCCTTGCTTCTATAGATACTGGGGTCCATTCATTCATTATTTTCTATTTACTCTAGGTGTAAAGTTAAATAGTTTGAGTTTTTTCTCATGTTTTTGTACAATTAAATTGTCATTTTGGACAATACTAAAACAACCCACATATCTTTAATGATTTAAATGCTATGCATTTGTCAGGTTTCTTTTTACCAACCTATGAAAAAAATATTATTTAAGCATAATACATTTAACTTTCCTCTATGCCTACATTACTTTGACTTTATATTAATATTTTTCTACAATTTCATTTGTCTTCAAGTATTATTGAATTTCTTCTTTGATTTTCTTTTTTTTATTCAGTCACCATTCAGAAATATTTCGCTTAGCATCCACATACCTGTGAATTTTCCAGTTTTACTTTTGTAATTTATTTCTAGTTTTACACAATTATGATCACAGTATATACTTGAAATAATGTTACTACTTGTAAATTTGTTAACACTTGCTTTTTGTCCCAGCATATGACCTATGTGATATCTGCTGTTTAGGAGTGGAATATTCTGTAAATGTTTATAAAGCCCATCTGGTCTAATTCATCATTTGGGTGTTGAAGTTCCCTATTAATATTGTACTGCTGTCTCTTTAGTTCTGTTAATAACTGCTTTATTCATTTTGATACTGCCATATTTGGTGCATATATGTTAAGTGCTCTGACTGTTTTTTTTCCACAGGAAAGGAAAGGTGCAGGCCGAAATGAAGGAAAGCAGAGGCAGGAAGAAAGAGGAGGGGAAGGCACTTTAGTTAGTTGCTCATCTTGATTTTAGCTGCATCTCTGGCATGTGAATCTAGATCTTTGAGATGTATGTGAACTATGCTTGCCAAAGTCTGTGGGCCAAACTGTTACTCCACCAAGACACACTATGCTATGTCTTTTTGTTGAATTGACCACTAAATTATCATATAATGCCCATATCTGTCTTTTGCTACATTCTTTAATTTGAAGTCTATTTTATCCAATATAACTACTCCTATTCTGCCCTCTGTATGTATGTTACCTTATGATCCTAGGATTATCTTCCAACCTTTAATATAGAGCCTATGCATGCCTTTGGAGCTCAGATGTGTTTTTTTGTATGTATCAGAAAGTAGAGTTTTGATTTTTATCCATTCAGTCATTCATTATGTTTTGTTCGGTCAGCTCAGGCCTCGGAAATTTGGAGTGATAAATAATTATTTTCATTTTGTTATTTTTTCTTGACATTTTTGCAGATCGTCATTCACTTTTGTTCTTTTCATAATCTTCTCTGTTCTTTTCATAATCTTCTCTCCTGTGTGCTTTCTCTTATGTTAGGTTTTCTTTTAATTTTCTTCTATTTTTTCCTATATATTTAAATTTTGAGATAAGCAATTATGCATAACTTTATCCAATTATAGAATTTTAAATTTGAAAGTACGTTAATCTTGAGTTCATTCTAATAGTCCACATTTTTTCTCTCTCCTACCCACATCTTATATTTTGCATGTCTTATTACTTCTAAGAGGATCTTTTTATTTTATAGTAATCGTTTTAGTATTTATGGTAATACTTGATTATATGTGATTAATTCTTTTAACTTTTGTATGTAAACTTTGTTACTGCTTCTTTAATTCTAAGTGATAACGTAAGGTAGTGTAGTTTATTCTTGGTTGGAAATCTTATTCTTCCGGCACTTTAAAGATATTGTGTGATTCCTTTCTGGACTGAAAAGTTTCTGCTGAGAAATCTTGAAATAGTCTTGTAGGGGTTCTCTTTCATGTGATTTTTTATATATGTATTTAATAGTATCTCTTTATCATTAATATTTGTCATTTAATTATATGTCTTTGTGTGCGTCTCTGGGTCTGGATTGTTGGAACTTCTATTTTATTCCTGGGTATCCTAGATGTCTTCTTTCTTCTCGAGTTTAGAGAATTGCTCAGATATTATTACTTCCAATAAAATATAGGCCCCTTTCTCTTTCACTTCTCTTCTAGATCTTTTATAATGTGAATATTTTTCCTCAATATTATTTCAGGCATCTCTTTTGTTATCTTTATTTCTTCTCTTTGATCATTTGCTTGGGTGCATTCCACTCTCTTATTGATAGCTCATTAATTTAATAAATGAGTTTTTTTCAGTCCTCAGTTCAGACTCTATTATACTTTGTAGTTCAACTAATTGTATTCTTTATGCCTTTGATTTCCCTTTAGAATTTTATCATATTTTCTCTGTCTTCATTAGAGATATTTATTTTTTATTATTCTGATTTTAATGAACATTTAGACTGTTGATTTAAAATGTTTATGTAGCAAATAATACTATTGTTTTAGGAATTTCCATGTGGTTTTGTTTTGGTCATCATTCAGAGTAAATTTCTCTCTCTTTCTTTTATTTGGGACTCTATGTTTTGTGACATTGGTTAAGCTAAATCACTTTCCTTCCCTGCCCTGCTGCAATGGTTTTCTGTTAAGATATGATTCTGAAGAATATAGACTTAGAATGATGGTCTGAGATTCTGGATTTTTTATTGCTATGTACACTAAAGCCTCTAGACCAGTCAGTATAATTACAGCTCTAGAGCCTTTGTTGGTGGAGGTTAGAGAGACTAGTCTTCAGGGTGAGTGTCAGAATGAGGCATGTAAGTAATTTATCAGAGCTTTCCCATAGTCTTGGACTATAACTTTGCCTCCTGCAGCATATAATTGTGATACCAATAGTTTCTTGAATAACTATTTTCCCCAGAGGCACAGAACAAGCAAAAAGTCTTAGGATAGAGATATGGAAGGTAAGAACTTAGGCCACCAGCAATCCTCAGTCCCAACAGAGGTCAATAGTGGGAAGGAATTGGATGCAACTTCAGGAGTTGGCCACAACAAAGCATACCTCTTCCCATATGAGTAACCTTCAGTTGTCTAATGGGGTTGTCATTCTAGAAAGGAGCAATGTCTAAACGTCTCTGGGATCAGATGATCAGTGCTCTACCTGCTGGAAGGTTTAGTTTGTGAATACCAAGCAGATGTGCATACACTGTTTAGCATCATTTACATGAGAGGTGGGACTGCTGTTTTGTGGAACCATTGGACTCTGTTATGATTTTCCTTCATAGATCTGTGGAAACCTCTACAAACTGAGGTTTGAATTAATGTGCACAGCTACGTATTAACATTATTTTAATATCTTGATTCGTGTTACAGGAATGGTTTCTATTCATTTAGGGCTTTTCCTCAGTAGTGTCACATAGTTTTACAATACGTGCTTTGCATCAGCTTGCTAAATTTATTCCCAAGTACTTCATTATTTAAGATTCTATTTATATTGGATTTTTATTAATTCAATTTGCTAATTGTTTATTGCTATACATGAAAACTAAACATTTTTAAATAATGATATAATTTCATGTTACTTTATTTCACTAATAGTTTTTAGTATATTCCTTAAGATTTTCTGTATAAAATATTAGTTCATCTGCACATAAAGATAGTTATACTTCTTTTTTCTACAATCTGGAAGTCTTTTATTTTGCTTTATTGACAAATTGCTGTTGCTAGAACATCCAGTTTTTTATACTCTAAATAAAACTGTTATTTACAAAAGGATTGTTAATATTTTTATCTGTGGTGTACCCTGGTGTCCTAATGGCCTAGTACACTCCGGGAGCAGTCCCAATATATCCCAAAGTCTTGGGATCAAGACCAGGGACTGGGGGAATAATAAATGCAAACAACAAAATAAAAATAAATAAAATGTTTCCTACGCCTCTCTACTTCTGTCTGCCTACCTGCCTACTTGCTTTCATCCCTACCTACACCGTTCCTTTAAATTATTTTTTCTAAAGCGTCTGAAAATAGATATTTTAGCTTTATGGCTTCTGTTGCAATCATCTAATTCTGACATTATAGGATGAAATCAGCGATACATAAAAGTTAAATATTACCATGCATTCCAATCACGGATATGGCTGATTTCTAATAAATATTTATAAAAGGCAAAAGACTGGATTTGGCTTATTTGCCAGAGTTTGCTGATGCTTTTTTTAAAAATAGCATTACTATCACCTCCTGGTATGGTGGTGTCTATTTCTTCTGATAATTTGTTTCTTTTTATTTCATATACTTTAGCTATACAGGGTGCATGTAAGCTTAGAAACATAATACTGTATTTTTGTGAATAAAACCTCACATTTTGGGTGAAGCAATTTGATATATACAATATTAATAAAATGATTTAAATACTATATAAATTTCGAAAATAGATGAGCATCTCTATCAAAGTGTATATCACACTGTACTTACCAACAGAATTCTAGTGTCATTCATCACTATCTATTCGATACCCATCTACCCATAGTTCCCTCTTCATGTTTTTTCCTGACTTGATAATCACAGTTTTGATTTCAGAGACTGAATATTTTTGCCACTTTTTGTTAGGTCGTGTGTTTTGATTCTTTATATTCTACATAATATTGAAGACATTTGACATTTTCTTTCTCATTCAGACTTACTTTGCTTAGTAAAATCACATGTGTGAAAATGGTTTATATCAAAACACTGGAAACAAGTGTTGGCAATGTTATCATTATGAATGAATGAACCTCTGTTTTTGCCTTCAGCATGATAAAGATTTCAGAATTAAAGTCAAGCAGTAATTTATTAGGCAATAGGAGAGTATATTCAGGAGGGATTTGAATGGGTAGCTTCAGCTACTCCAAGAGGGGATTTTGAAGTGTGTCACTCAGTGCTCTGGGCAGGTTTATATTCCCATTCACATCTGAGTACCCATTTAGCTGACTGTTTCAAGGCCACTTTTCTCAGACATTTAGCATAACTCAGCAGTTTCAAATTCCCCCTTCCTGAAAGTCCCCCTTTTCACATTCTTTGGTCCTTGAAGTTGCTTTTTGTTGTTGTTTGTTTTTGGTTTTTTCTGTCTCTTGTCCAACTAGTTCTATTGTACCAATGTGGTCGTCACCATTTTTCTGGTCTCAGATATTCTCATATTCCTTGCCTGACCCCAGCTCATGTTTACTTAACTGCCTATCCTAACATTCCCCCCACCCTCTCAAGTGATGCCCATCAAATTATTTTGGAAAGTTGAAGACCGATGGTCTATATTCTGAAGTTACTTCTTACCTATAATTGGGCATTAGTAAGGCAATTAATTTCTTGCTGTCTGACATGTAGAGTGGAAACTCCTGGTGCTGCAATTCAGTGGGTCAAGGGCAATGGGTTGATATTCCTGCTTGAAGACCATTTGGAAATAGATTTCCTAGAGGTGGGTAGAAATAAAGTAAGTCAAACATGTTTAAGATGCAGGGCCCAAATATGAGAAGAATTCTGAATCTAAGTGGTCCCAGAAAGGGAAGAAACCAAATAACTGATGTAGGGCTGATGTGACCATTTATCACATGGTCTGGGTTTCCACATGAGTTGTTAAGGTGAGATAATAATTATGATAGTACCAAGTAATTGGACCCTTTCTATTTGTGCAGCTACAGCCTTGGTAGTCTGATCCACCAGAAGTTTCCTCTGGACACTTTGCTATTGTCTCTCTGATGTCCCTTATAGTATACTACTGTGTTTGTTAAGACAATTGAAACAGCTGCTTAATTTGAAGTCTATATTTTATTGGAGTGTTTCATTTTGTGTGGTAATACACTCTCTTTCTTTCCTGATAGCTGCATGTGCATCTAGGGCCAAAAGCACATGCATAATGTTTCATACAGAAGTGTGGCTATCTCCCCATATCCCGTAATCCGTAATAGGCATTAGTCAATTAGTCAAAAGAAATCTCACAGCTGTTTGGGAGTAGTGGGCCTGGACATATTTTGCATAGCCTTAACTATTTTGGTGAGATTATCCTGTGTACGGGAGTTAAGATTACCCTCAGATATTCTACTCGCTGTTTGAAAATTTGAGCCTACTACCAGGAAAACTTGTAGCCTCTTACAGTCAGGAAGTTAAGAACTTGTGTTAAATGCCCTTGCACCTTAGTGGGGGAACACATTAACTGATTATCTACTTATTGTATTACCTTTCCCCTTTCAAGTGACAGAGAGCATTGATTTTGTACCAGTGTTTGTCCAAGAAAGTGGGGATTATCCCTAAATCCTTGGGGTAGAACTGTCCAGGTAAACTGCTATCTAACTCCATTTTTATTAATCCATTCAAAGGCAAAAAGGAACTGGCAAGCTGAATCTTGTGGGATACAGAAGAATGCTAAGGTCCAAGACCAAGAAAAATTTTGTTTTGTTGCTATTTTCTCCAAGATAGCATAAGGGTTAGATACTACTGGAAGCACCAGACTGCAGCTTCATTGATGACTCGAGTCCTGGACTAAATGTTGTTTTTCATTTTCTTCCTTACTAGCAAAATTAGTGTATTATAAGGGGCATTGTAGGAAAGTAGTAAACTATGTTTCACTAATCTATGATTTCCCAAAGGTCCTCCCAGGTCTCTGGACTAATTGAAAATTACTTCCTATGTGGGAGCATATTAGGCTCTTTTAGCTGTATTAGAACACATTGGACATTTAAAGCCCATTCTGGTAGCTCAATGGCACACACAAGAGGGTCAACATCCTATAGATTGTCCATTGATACTCAAGCTGTTTCGATTTGTCTGATTGTCTCACCATTATGAGAGTGGGCACATGGGGCTCTGAGAATATTAATAGTTAGAGGCTTCAGTTGGCTGGTTTAAAGACATTCCATTAAAAACCTTAAGATAATTCTAGCTCCAGATATTTCATTTTTATTATAATCCCAATGGGAAACTATTAATGGAACTGCTAAGAGACCCAGCAGGTAGTCATTTTCATTGCATGCATTTGGTTCCTGAAAATTTGTGCTGCCTCAAACACTGTTCTTTATTCAGTGCTACTTAAAGTTTGATCCAATAGAAGGTTAATATCCTTCCAGGTCAAGTAAAATGCCTGAGTAATTTGCTGAAAAGCTTGAATCTATTGTTCAGGATTATAAAAAAAAATTCCATATCTGTTTTGATCTGTTTTAAATCACTGAGGGAGAAAGGAGTATTAATTCTGGTAAGTTCAAATTCCACCCCAGTCTCTTGCAGAGGTTAAAGCTTACCAGGAACTTTATGACATGATTGTAGTCATGGATAAGGAGGACTAGAATCTCAGGAGGGAAAATGGTAGAGGAGTGTCCCGCTATTTTTCCCTTGGTTTATTCTCTAGAGATTCTGAAGGAAGATCTTCCTTAGAAAGACTACTTATTTCCTTAAGATGTTGGCCCTAGTGAGTTGGTTAAGTTAGTCACCATAGCTGGAATCATTTTGCATTTCCCACAAAACTGAGTTTTATCTTAATGCCACGAAGTCCTGGACATAAAAGATTTCATATCATTTTTCCTTATTTCCTGCAAAATAGTTGTAACTGAAAAAATGTCATAATTTATGCTACTATTCTCTGGTCACTTTTCTTGATCTTCTAAAGTGTATCACGGTCAGTCAACATTGCAAAAATTAATTAAGACTTTTTTTCTGAGGGTCATGTTCAAACTTATCCTAGCTTCTTAGGATGTGCCCTGGAAGTGTGTCTGATAGGATAGATATTTTTTTTTCCATCTGTAAGTGAATAGAGAGAACTTCAGGTGTATCCGCAAAGTCCCCCTAAGTTATCTCTTTCTGGGAGGGTCCCATCCTTGTCAAGGAATGTTAGTGTACATACCTTCTGGCATCTTATTTCTGCAACAGTTAGCATCCCCACCCCTGGCGCCTACAGGCTTTGGATTAGCTAGCTTTACTATGTAATCCATTTTTATTTTCTCTTATGAGCACTCGGATTCACAGTAAAGACACCCTGTCATATAATTTGACCATCTCTCAGTTATTCCTCCTGCTGTATTGCCAGTGACCATAGACCAAGAGGAATAGTAGAATCTTAATGAGAGTATCTGGCTTTCATATTGCACAACTACTGAGAAAGTATGGACCCAGACTGTATGATTCTGAGATTGGGGGTGCAATCTTCACTCCCATCTCTAATTCCCACCTGGGATTTTAGTCAGTCATCATCCCCCCACCTCCCCGGGGTTAAAAACATAAAATGTCTAAACAGACGTGCAATCTTTTAAAAAGCCAGCATAAAGGACAGTACCCTCAAATACCCCATCCCAGTTCCTCCAGTATAGCCACTTAGTAAACATTTCTTAGTTTAGTTTGCTTGTCACCTCTAAGTACTGCTGAAAGTTGGAGATAAACTAAAACTTCTAGATCTTATTGCCAAGGGACTCCTACAACATGCCCAATGGAATCTAATAAATAGTTTAAGCACTAGTTCTATCATAAAGCAACCAACGAGATCAGAGAGACATGCCAGACCCAGAGAGAATTTAAGAGGACATTTATTTTAGTCAGAGGCTGTAGGGGCAAAAACGGACCCAAATCTAATGGCCCTCTGTGTACGCAGCTCAGGGTTTATATAGACACACAGAGAGGCGCAGAGAACAAAGGTAGTTAATAATTTCTGACAGGTGCAACCATTGTTTCTACAAGTTTCCATATAGTGACATATTTAACTTTTTCCATTTTTTAAGGTTCCCATTTTCACAATCAGCTCAGCCAGCCAGGCACCAGGAACAGTCCGCAATTAACCTAGGGTTATTTGTGTAAGCAACCTACAGAAGCAGAACAGAGCGATTATTTCGAATATTTTTGTACACAATTGCTGAACTGTGGAACAATTTACAATTTGTGGTCGGGAGCACTGGGCTCTCGTATTTTCTAATAGTGCTGAGCCTCAGAGTTTTGTGGTTTAAAAAGGTGGAGTATTAGGTATGCAGATTTCCAGTTCCTTGTTTCAGTTCCTCTGTCAATTCTTGTAATGTTTAGGGTCAAAATTTTACCCAGACCTTAAATAGAAGTTTCAGAGCTAGGAGGCCAACCTGCTGTTGTTTCTCAATGTGTCTCAGGCTGAGAGTAAATAAATGTTCTCCTTTCATGGCGTCAGGAACCTTTCCTCTATAATTCAAGGATATGTTTGAGCAACCACCTCTAAATGTAGTCAGAGCATATAAGCATATTATTTTGCAGTTCAAGAAATCCCTTGGGACAGACTAAGCAGAACAGGGTCCAGGTGAATTGTTGAGCCAAAGCAATATTTTGCTTGTTGTTGCTGTAAGGCCATGGCATATCACAAGGAATTTTCTTTGACATATCCACTAAGTCTACTGCCCAAAGATGATGGGGCCACCTGGTTTCCTGGACTGGAAGGAAGATATTGCCTTTTGTCTTTGGTCTAACTCATCATCTTGTGCCCATTATGTTTGATTACCAGTCACCATCATAACCACATCCTTTTGAATTTTATAAGTACATGCCAGTCTCTCTTGAAATTGAAGAGAGAAAAAGGGGAGATATTTTCAGTTTTGAACCCAATGATCTGAACTTCCTGAGTCCTTAAAGAAATTGTGGCTCAGAGAGAGACAGAGGTGGAACTCCTGATTCACTCGGGATTCAGTGAGACGAGAAGACCTGGGGATTCCCAGGCTGAGATGGCAAGAAAAATCTTTCACAGAGCATTTAGCAATGTGTAACAGCTGCCCTAGTGAATTTTGGATGGTTCCCCAGAACCCACCATTATGACAAGATGAAGGATCCCATTAATAAAGGCAAGGAGTTGTGACTGCCAAGGAAAGAGATAGAGTAGAAACTAAGGTGGACTATCTTACCACCATAAACAGATGACAAGACTATGTGAGTCACAGAACCAAAGCTGTTACCATTGTGAATGATTATGCCTCAGTTCTTGTCTTTGGCATGAGAAGGAATTCAGAATGCCAGACAGAAGTAAAGTCAAGTAATAATTTAATAGGCAACAGGGAGGTACATTAGTGAAGGGTCCAAGCAGGTGACTTCAGTTACTCCAAGATACAAAGTGAGAAGAATTCCATGTGTGCCCTAGTACAGGTTTATATTTGCATCCTTATCTTTCAGAGCCCATCTTGCTGACTGTTTCAAGGGCTTCCCTTCAGATATTTCACATAACTCTCAGCAGTTTCAAAGAGCCCCTTTCAAAAATGTCCTCCTTCCTCAAAGTCCTCCTTCCACTTTCTTTGGTCCTTGTAGTTTCTTCTGTATCTTGTTCACTAGTTCTTTTATGACAATGTGGTCATCACCCTCTTATTGATCTCTGGTATCCTCATGTTCTTTGTCTGACCCCAGCTCATTTTACATAAATGCCTATCCTAACAACAAGGGTGTGGAGGAAATGGACAGAATGCAAATTAATGTAAATTCTATAGTAAATAGTACAGAAATTTCACAAAAAATAAAAATGGAACTACCACATAATCCAGAAATTCTATTCCTCAGGTAAAATTAGCATGCATGACACAGTAGACAAAAAATTAAGCTGGGAATTTATTGAAATGAGAGAGAGAGAGAGAGAGAGAGAGAGAGAGCATTCTTCAAGGTGATGAGAAGCAGAAAGGTTTTGAGAAGAGAATGACAATTGTCCCACTAGAGATGCATGTTTTTGTAAAGGGGATCCCTTCACTCCTTTGCTGTCCCTCCCCATTCCAGCCCCAGGGGTATTCTGGGCTGTTCCTGGGTGGGGATTTCCAAGAAAGAACTGGTTATTTCTGGGGATAGTTGTTCCCTTTACTGTGCAGACTCCTTTCCCACAACTCTCTCCATTATAATGAGCTTACTATATAAGCCCTTGTACCATTTTATCTTAGCAGATTATGAGACAAATGTGCAGTAAATGAACATGCACAGCCAATCAGTTTAAGTTAGCTTGGCAGGGCTGCCTTTATTTTCTGTTTCTTAGTTGTAAGAATATATGTTCTGCTCTCCCACTGGTCAGACTTTTAAATCTGACTATTTTAGGAACTGGTCTGCTGAGGTGCCTCACCAAACTTTCGCCATTCCAACTCCTCCCTAGACTATTTTGCCTAACAGTATTTTTTAGTATGGACCAATAGACACATCTATTTCCCAGTCTCCAGATTATTTTGAAGTAACTCCTAGTTGTTTTATACAAAAATGCATTTTCAATAATTATTTTATAAAAGATCTACAGTATTGTTTTATACACCATATTTTAAAAATATCTCAATAAGACCAAATACCCAGTTTAAGACTTTCTAATATTATCTTTGAAATGTGTTGTTTTTTCTCTTACTCTGCTGGAATCAGGACCAAATAAGATTCAAATGCTTTAAATTTGTTGATTTGTATTTATACTCCTTTCAACATATAATCCTCTTTCCATCTTTTTTTATTTTCCTTATAATTTACTTATGGAATGAACTAGACTATACTTACAACTTTCTATAGTCTAAGTTAAATATTTATTTTAATTACCATGTTAAGATTTACTTGTGCTACATGAATTTGTATATGATTGTTTTTTATCAGATTTGGTAAAATAACAGGCATTATCTGTGTAATCATTTCCTTTGCCATACCCTCTCTCTCTTCATCTTCTAAAATGCTGATATTTTATATCAACCTACTGTACTTTTAATCTTTCATTCTTCCAAAAAGTATTTGGAATTGATTATTTCAAAGCACCTGAGAACATTAATAATTAGAGAATAGAGAAAATATCAAATTTCAAAATTGCTAGTAGTTGTACCATTCAGTTATTGCACAATTTAGACTGCAAAGTCACATGAGGGCAGGCTTATTGCTATAAATTATCAAGAAAAATGTACTTTTTTTCCTTTTATGTGGCATAATTGTTCAAGACAGGCTTGTTTCCTTTGTATTTCTCAGAAAGTAAAGGTCTATTTCTTAATTCTCAGAGAGAAGTGCTTAAGAACACCACTTTATTTGAAGGGGAGGAATTTTTCTATTGCATCCTAAATTCTGGTGATATCTGATTTTATGCCTGCGTCTTTGTCCCTGTGAATTAGTAAAAACTGATTCTTGATTTCATCTGAAATGACAAATATTCCAATAGCAGACCACTACCAATTTTATATTTGTTTCTGCTTTTCTGTTTTTGAACTACTTTCTAGATTATGAGTAGTCTTTCTTATTAACTAGTGAATATATTTAGAAAATATTAAAAGAACACTTGCCAGTATTATATAAGAGATGTAAACAAAGCTCCACAGATTATGACTGTAGTGAACATGATCCTGCTTGCTAAGATTTCAGATTACATTACACATTGCCATTGAGAGCATAGATTCACTCAGAGGATAAGTCAATTAAGCTCTAGAATCCTATTTTTGAAAGATAGGATCAATGACATTGATGAATGACTGCCAAGTAGCACACTGTTTGTTTTGTCTGTAAAACATCTACATCTTGAATTCTTTTATTGCTTATTTTTAAAATGGAGATATTTTGTGAGTGATTGCACTGTGAAAATTCACCATTGGTTGCCAAATTATTGCTATGTCAGTAAATGTATCCTAAATAGGTATGTGAGTTTAGTCTAGTGTTTTGTGTTATTAAAGTATAATTTGCAAAGCTTGCATTACAAATTACAGCATGTTTCTGATTTCATGGCCATTATATGTGTGAAAAATTAGTAAACATATATTTATAGAATGAGGCCACAGCATGGCTAAGTAAACAGCTTTGGCAAAACCTCCTTTAAAATTCAACCAGAAACTATCTTTACACAGAATTTGTTATAAGATAGAACACCTGGCAGACCCACAAATATGTATTACTGAAGGTGAACAGTCTGTTCTTGGATCAGCTTGTGGAGCTGGTATACCGAAAAGAGAGGATGACATTTTGTGTCCATTACTACCATCAGCTCAGCTGTGAGGGGAGAAAATATTTTGAACTTATTTACAACTAAGCACTTACGTTATCCACAACAGAAAAGAGGATTTCAAAGTCTGCAGAGACTAATGGCTGTGATCAGTTCTGAGTCTCATCAAGTTTAACCCTCAGTAGCACATAGCTGATTACCCCCTGGGGTTTGATAAGAAAGAGGAAATTTTTGTCTGTAAGAGATATATGTGGCATGGATGCTAGGGCTACACAGACTCTGGGCACAAATCCAAGTCAGGAGAGGCATCATGGGGTCTGTGCTTAGACCAGATTGTCAACAAAACTGGGACTGATACTGACTCTCCATTTTCCTCATCAGGCTCAGCTACAATAAAAATGACAGAATCAAAACTAAGCTTTTAGTACCATCTACTAGAAAAAAATAAGAAAACGAGCCATGCCAAAATCCAAATAACCTCAAGATCATTCTATAATGAAATAGAAGAAAACTTGAAAACTCCAAAGATTAAATATAAAATTTTTGGGACGCTCAAATAATTTAGAGCAGTTATCATGAAGAAACATAATGGATTATAAAAATCTCATTTAGCCATTCAAGTAAAAGTCTGAGATCTCAGAAAAGATGTTACATCCTATAGTGATGTTTTTATCAACATGATATGAAGTATAACCTTCCCATTAAGAGAGTCTGGAATTTAAGAATACAATAAATGAAATGAAGGCTACCATGAATAATTTGTTAAGCAAGACTGATCTTACATAGGAAAAATGAGTCAGAAATCAGAAATAAGAAGAAAAAATGTCGTGTAAGATATGTGAGATGAACAAACTGTAATAAATATCAGATTCAATGAGAACAAACACAAGGATAATGAACACACTGGAAGGTGAAGAGCCAGAAAAATGAGCAGAAAAATTAAAGAATAGCTGAGAAAATGTCAAGCCTAAGAAAAGAACTAATCATAGAAGTTCCAGAAACATACAGAACTCTCAAATTTCTAAGTACAAGAATACCTATACCAAGAAACATCTTTGTAAAATTATCAAAAACCAATGATAAAGTAAAATTACTAATGGTTACAAAAGAACAGATAAATATAACTAACAAACTCACCCCATAATGCTATTCTTAGTTTTAGCAGCAGAAAATATATAGGAAGGATAGAATGAAATTACAGGTTCAAAATTCTGAAAGACAGAAACACTCATCTGTGAATAATCTACCCTGCAAAATTATCATGAAAATAAAGTTTTCTCCAATTAAGCAAATTAATGAATGTTGTTGCTACCAGGTTTGTCATTCAAGAAATGTTTAAAGGAATTCTTTAACATGTAAAGAAAAAATAAACATAGGTCAATAAAACTTTGAAAAATAAGATCAGTAGAAAAACAAAATAAGGAAAGACAGGGATAAAAGGAGTCAACAAGATTACATTAAATGGAAGGAGAAAACAGAATCTTTAAAGACAAATAGCAAAGATTTAATGCAAATTCAAGTAACACTAGCTTATATTTGTGAAGTTGGATGCAATCATCATGATCGCCACTAATACTAAAACCAGTTTTAATATTTAACAGATACATGGCAAGGTGAATGAAGAAACTGAGAAATCCTCTGTGGAAAATTATCCAAATGAAAAGGCAGATAAAGCATATGGGAAAAGAAACAACAAAATAGAAAACATTCAGGAAACGAAAATGAAATAACTGTAATAAAACCTCATATATCAGTAATTACCCTAAATGTGAATGGACTAAGCTCACCAGTAAAAATGCATAGAGTGCCTTGATAGATCAAAAATCAATACACATCTATATTATGTGTACAAGAAAATCATATTCAAAGATAAATGCAGGCTTATGCTGAAAGGGTGTAGTAAGTTTCATCATAGCAATAGCACAGAAGGCAAAGCAGGAACTGCCATACTATTATCATAAAATAGACTGTTATCCAATAAGTGTACTAAGACACAAAGTTATATTAGTCAAAAGGTGAATCTATTAAAAATATACAGCTGTCATTAATATGTGTGCACCCAACACAAGATAACCTAAATATATAAAGTAACTATTAGAAGATCTAATTTGAATATTGACAACAACACAATATTAGTAAACTTTAATACTCTCTCCCATCAATGGATAGATAATACAGACTGAAAATCAGTGAGGAAATAAAACCTTAAATGTGAAAATAGATTAGATGGACATAAGAGACTTATGGAGAGCTTTCAATCAAAAATAAATTAATACATATTCTTTCTGAAGTGTGCATTAAATGTTTTCAAAGGTAGATTACATAGTGAGACATAAATAGTTCTGAATAAATACAGGAATATTGAAATTGTAGAAAGTATTTTCTCTGAACACAATGGCATGAACCAAGAAATCAACCAGAAAATAAACGGAATAATTTCAAGCATACAGAAGCAAAATATAATGCCTCTGATTAATTACTAGGCCATTAAATCAAACAAATCTGAAATCAATTACCTGAGAAAAAGGAGAATGAACAAATTATTAGATCATATGGAATGTAATGAAAACAGTGCTAAGATTAAAGTTTTTAGAAATATATTCCCACATCAAAAAAGAGTAAAGACCTCAAATACATTATCTAATCATATATTTAAGAAACAGTTTACAAAGTCAGTAGAAAGATTGAAATAAAAAAGACAGAGTGAAAGTAATTAAAATTGAAAACAAAATGCCATAGGCAATATCAATGAAACCAAGAGTTGTTTCTTTGAGAAGACAGGAAAAGTTGATATACCTTTAACTAGACTCACTAGGAATAAAACACTAAGAAACCTTAATAAAATATTCATAAACAAAATAGATGAAATAACTAGATACTGAAAAATGTAAAGGGTCATAAGAGACTATTTTCATCTATATGCCAACAAATTTGTCAATCCTGAAAAAAGAAAATCCTTATAAACATACAATTTTCCAACCCTGAATGAGATAGATAACTTGAACAGACAAATTGCAAGTACAAAATTGAAATAGTAGTAGAATTCTCTGAAAAAACAATAACCCAGAAGCAGAAGGTTTTAGCAGTGAAATCTGCAAAATAATTCAAAGAAGACCTAGTGCCTAAACTTCTCAAGCTCTTCAATAAAACAGAAAAGAAGGGAATAAAATAATTCCAAATATATAATATGGAGACCCAAATTACCCTAATTCCTTAACCAAGCAAGGACAGCACAAAAAAGAAGAGTATGGACCAATATCACTGATGCCAAATCCTTAAAATATTGTTAAATATAATCACACAATTAATTAAAATAATCACATATTATGCTCAGGTGAAATTTATTTCAGAGATGCAAGAATTCAACACACAAAAATGTTGAAAATTATTGAATATATGAAACTTGCTATAATATACCACATCAACAAAAGGGAAAACACAAATTATATGAACATATGAATAGGTGCAGAATTTGACAAGGTTCAACACCCATTTATAATAAAACCTTACTAAAATATTAATAGAAGAAACATACCTCAATATAATATATTCCATCTATGACAAACTCACAGATATAATAGCAACAAAAAACTGAAAATATTTTCTCAAAGATCAGAAATAAGACAAGAATGTCCACTGCAACCACCACTGTTCATTATAGTTTTGGAAGTCCTAGTCAGAGCATTTAGGCAAGGAAAAATCATTAAAATGATTCAAATTGGAAGAGGAGATAGTTTTTGCAAATGACATAATATTCTACTTAGAGAATCCTAAGACTCTATTAAAACACTGCTAGAGAAAATAATTGAATTCAATAAAGTGGTAACATGCAAAATCAATATATGAAAGTCATGTTTTTGTATGTAAATAATAGAGGAAAGAGAAATTAAGAAAGTAATCTCATTCACTTTCATATCAAAAAAGATAGAATACCTGGGGATAAACTGACAAAGTTGGTGTAAGACTTCTACACTGAAAACTTTAGCACATTTTTGTTGAAAGAGAAGTAACAAGGAAACTGAAAGATATTCTGTCCTTTGAATTAGAAGAATCAACATTGTTAAAATATCCACACCTAAAGCAATGTACAGAGTCAATGTTTCCCATAAAAATTCCAACAGCATTCTTTGCAAATAAAAAATTAAAAAAATATGAAATGCATTTGGAGCTACAAAATATCACAAATAGCTGAAGCAAGACTTAAAAAAATAAAAATGGAATAATAATGCTCTTTGACTTCAAACAATATTTTGAAACAATTGTTAACAAAACACTGTGGCATTAGGATAAAAACAGATATACAGACCAACAAGATAAAATAATCTCACACAGATGTGTACAGTTAATTTACATTAAAGGAGACAATATTATACAGTGAAGAAAGAAGTCTCTCTTCAACAAATAGTGAGAAAACTGAAGAAACATATGCAAATTAAAATGAGAGTAGATCATTATTTAGCAAAAAGCAAAAATTTACCTCAGAATGCATCAAGGATTTAGATATGATAGATGAAACCACAAAATGCATAGAAGAAAGCATAGCTTTGAACTTCACAACTTCAAATTGGAAGAGTTCTTTGGGGTATCCACTCCAATGCCACAGACAACAAAAGCAAAAACAAGCAAATGGGACTATCAAAGTTAAAAAGCTTATTTATAGGAAAACAAATTACCACAAAAACAAGAAGACAATATACTTACTGGGAGAAGATATTTTCACATCATAGTTCTGATTTAAGGATGTAATTTTCAAAATACATATAAAAAACTCATATACCTCAATAAAAATGAGCAATCCAATCAGAAAATCAGCAGAAGATCTGAATAGGCACTTCTTCAAAGAAGACATACAGAGGGTAAACAGGCATATCAAATAATGCTCAAGACTATTATTTTAAGTGTTTTCTAATTTTACTGAAGTAACAACTTAGAGCATTATATAGGTTAAAGGTGTGCATCATTGTAAGTCAAAATATGCATGTATGACATTAAGTTCACCACTACTAGTCCAATTCTATCCTTCCCTATCTAACTAATCCCTTTTCCTCAAATTGCCCACTATTCCCCTTCTCTTCAGGTAATTCCAATTTAATCTTACAAAGTCTTTTTTTAAGTGATTCATTAATTTGCTTGAATTCTTTATATACCACATAAGAATGAAATTATATGTTATTTGTCTTTTTTCTGTCTGACATGTCACAAAGCATAATTCCCTCTAAGTTCCTTCATGTCTTTGTAAATAGCAGAATTTGGTCTTTTGTTTATAACTAGTATTCCATTGTTTATGTATACCACATCTTTATCCATTCATCTGTCAATGACACAGGTTTTTCCATCATTTAGCTATTGTAAACAATGCTGCACACATGGGGAAGCATATTTATCTCCAAATTAGTGCTTTTGTGTTCTTCAGATAAATATCCTGAAGTGAGATAAAGGGATTATATGGAATTTCTAACTTTAATTTTTGAAACATCTCTGTATTGCTTTCATAATGAGTTTAACAATTCATGTCACTTACTATTAGTGAAATGCAAATCAAAGCCACACTGAGATAGCATCTCACACCTGTAAGATTAGTCTGTAACAATGATTGGAAATAGAGTGTTAGCGAGGATATGGAGTGAAGGAACTTTCATACAGTATTGGTAGAAATGAAAATTATTGCAACCTCTATAGGGAAAAGTATGGGGATGCCTTAAGACATTAAAAATAAACCTACTATTTGATATAGTAATTCTACTTCTAGGTATTAATCAGAAAATAGAAAAATAGTAATTAGAAAAGATACATACAATCCTGTGTTCAGAGCAGCACAATTGATGATAATCAATATATGGAATTTGCCTAAACACCCATAGAATGCTGACTGATCAAGAAGATGTGGTATATATACTCAGTGGAATACTACACAACTATTTAAAAAGAATTATGGTAATCTGGATAGAGTTTGAGGTGATCCTTTTAAGCTAAATAATTGAAAATTAAAAGAAAAGTACCAAATATTTTCACTCATTTGTGGAATAAAGATAAAAAAAAGAGAATGAACAAACACAAAAAATGCTATTTGACGCTGCAATAAAAACTGGTTATCAGAGTCAGGGAGTGGGGATTGGAGAGTGAATCTGGGAGTAGAAATAATGAAAATTATGGTGGAGAATAGTATTAGAACTCATTTGAGTGTGATATATATATATATTGGCTAAGCTGTTTATTCTCAATGAATAGTAAGCAGTATGGTAAAGCAATGCTATATTAATTTAAAAATATTTTAAAGGCAGTATTCCAGGAGAATATCAATGGACTTTTTCTAAATAAAAATCAATTATACAATAATGTTGAAATAGATGAGTCATCTATTTAATGCTTAAGTTTTGCTAAGGATATTGTTTTGTTTGATATTTCTTTTTTTTAAAAAATCCCATAGCATATTAAATGAATGTTTTTATTATATAGTTGTCTATCAATTATTTCTTCTGAGAAGTTTCAGAAATTGAAATTAAAATATATAAATAACTCTCATGGAAGAGAAGAGAAAAACAAATGTTAAGTAAAAGGAGAAATCATAAGAAATATCAGATTTCATGAAAAGAATAGACATAAGTCTAATAGGTATCATGAAATGTGTAAAGACGAAAGGAATACAGAATTTATTTAAAGAAGAAATAGCTTTTTCCTAGTTTTTCTTTTATTGCAATCTGCAAACTTCAGTCAGTTCTTATTTCAGAGTGACCCAGTTCATAATGACACACTGTTAACAATGCCATGACTTTTACATTAACTTTACAATTTAGTGCATTTCTAAAAGCCGGCACATAGATTATATTACTAAAGTTTGCATGTGCTATCTTATTTTTAGAGAAAATTTAATTTAATATTTTTCTCAAGTGTACTGGATCCCAGTCTCTTGCATAGCACCTTCAAAAATTCTACTACACTGAGAAGCCCCAGATCTTCTTCAGGTGATTGCTTTCTATTAGAAATATCTTATATAACTAATATTGTATCAAAATTATGTTGTTTATTCACATATTAATAACTATAACAATTTTTTGGCCAATTACTAGTTATGTATGACTTATGCAAGATGAGAAAAATGAAGGCTATGCTTCCATAGACTTTAAATTCCATGGTCATTCTCCTGCACCATTAACATAGCATCTAACATAAATATAATTTTGAGAATTTTATGAAGATGGAATAAAGGCATATCATTTTTTAGTTTAGTTAATATGTAGACATCACTAGAATTATGCATTTTATTTCTCATTCTTTTTAATTATTTCTCTACAAATAAACAAGACTGGTCTTTGAAATACAGAAATCGGATTATATCATTCATACTATTCAGACCAAATTATGTCGTTTGTTGCATATAGAATAAAGCCATAGTGACCTACAAGACTAAACCCATTTTTTTTTAGCCATTATTGTCCTTATGACCTCACCTAACATCATTCTCATGTTTTGTTTTTATGCTTAAGAAATAGTGAGTTTTCTGTTTTTCACATATATATTATTAGTGTATATATTATATTATAGTTATATACATTATACTTAATATATATTATATTATAATATATTATATATAGTAATGTATATATATATATTAGTGTGTATATATACATGTATATGTGTGTATATGTATATGTATATATATATGTATATATATATATATATATGTATGTATATATGTTAGTCCTGGATGGGACGTTCTTTTCACAAAGTTAGGTCACCTTAACAAAAATTTCCTATAAACAGCCTTTTCTGGGACAGCCTAACCTACCACAATTGTTACAGTATCTCTTAGCTTATTTTATTTAAATAGTATATAACACATTATAATTCTTTGTTTGTTGTCTTTCCCCCCCTCACTAGTATAAGCCTCATGTGGATTGGGAAAATGTGAGCCTCATTCATCATTGTATATGGAGTACTTAACAAAGCAGTTGCATAGAAACAGATTGCTTAATAAATAAATGAGTGATGTAATCAATGAAAGCTCATGTTTGGAGATGCAGCCTTTCACTCTAATACTTCTTTCTCCCTATGGACTAACCTTATTAGGTAAACATCATTTTGATTTCAGCATCTTCTTCTGGGACACAATTCACTTAAATTGAAGAGATACCTATTTCAAAATATACACAATTTCTTGGAAAATTTCATGAGTTTTAATCCAAAATGTATGCTGATATGATGTAAAATATTTTGATTACATGTATATTATCCATATATGTTGAAAACAGAGTTTATTTTCTTGCAAAGCAGATTTAAATCAATTATTATTTGAAAATATTTTTGTACAATTATTATAGTATCTATTAAGATTCCAGAAGCAACAAGTTGCCAGGGCATAAGGACCTCATCTATGCAAAGAATTGGAATGAAACAGTCATTAAAATAGGTACTTAGTATACTCACCTTATATTTCTGAAGATGCAACTAATGTACACAATAAATTTCTTTCATGTTTTTGACCTTAAAGTTACATCTTTTTCATGTAACATTTCCTAACTAGTAATGCATTCAATCATGTCCTTTTTTCATGAATTTATAATCCTCTCTATGCATGATTTAGCATACAATTTGAGCAACTTTATTTTTAGTTTTGAGTTTTTTGTGTATTGTAAGGTTATCTCCACAACTAGACTGTATGCTTGCTAACAGGAGAAAATCGTCATCTCATTTTTTTTTTCTGTACATTCCAAAACTTCTGTCATATTATTGAATACACAGAGAGTACAAAATATATACCTGATTCCTATATGTGTTAATTGTGAATGCTTATGTTTTATGTATAATTTTGTTGACTTTCACATTAATTGCTTAAAATTACAAGAAGAAAATTTACACATATTCAGATAATTTATATTTTGCAATTTATATCATATAACTTTTTGTGTTTTATTTAAATGGAAACCTAATAGATGACTATTATTGTAATCTCAGGCCCCTATCTTTACAGGGAAAATGTTTTCCCCATTCTATGCTATAATTTCTTTGCTTTGTAATGGCAGAAACCGCATGCGTTTTTTTGGTTTTTTTTATTGTGGAAAGAGATCAGAGAATAAAAAGAGGTTGAGTCTCCTGGCAAGTATGACCTCATATTTTTAAGTCTTCTTATTGTTCATTAGAAAGGGATATGGTAAAACCTGAAACATTTGCCTAAAAGAGATACAAAAGTCAGATTAAATCATTTTATATTTCAGGGGCCGGACTACAGAAACTTTCATCATCAAATCAATGCTATTTCCATTAAACGTATTCCTGCAGTATTATAGCCAAAATTTCCCCTTGACCATTATAAATATGAAATTTAAGTTTTTTCACATATATAATCTTATTTAGTCCTCACATAAGCTTTCTGAGACAATAATTGTCTCCAGGTCAAAAAAAAATACTATATCTCAGAGAGTTTGGGTAATTTTCTTCGGGTAACACAGTAATTGAGTTACTTGAGCTCCTATATCCATTCTAATATAATTTTTGTGTTCCTATTAATATTTTATCTGTTTTTACCAAACACACAGAGAAGAAAATATGTTAGTGGAAGAAATTTGATATTTAATATTACAAATAGAGGCAAAACAGAGTTGTCACTAGGAAGAAAAGGATATTTTGAAAATGAGGCTGATTTAACAATTTTCCCACATTTTTTAATATAGTATACCACAATTTTCACAGGAAAGCAAAGGTCATGAAAGTTGTCAGACTAAATTCTTTGCATGATAAAAATTTTTCTAATGTTGTCCATAATTGGGTTTATCTGCTGCTTTACTCTAGCAAAGTCCTATTTTTCTGCTTGCAGCAAATTTGCAAATACATCAAGGAATGCACACGTTTGAAAAGTACCATTATTATTTCACAAGAGAACTAAGCAAGACCAAATGAGTTAAAATTAATTCTGAAAAATAACTTAGTCATTTTCCAGCTCTGGTCAAAAGATAAATCCTGACTAAATGTCAGCTCTAAAATGAAGTTCAGAGTTTGTTATTGTATTTTTTACCTTCCCCCTGCCCTCTTTTTTCCCCAAGAACTAAAATGTACATGAAAAGAAGCAGCATTTTTGTGTGCCAAGAATCAGCAAGATGTGAAAGAGGTTAACACACCAATGAATGAATTTCATCTAATTCCATTCCAAACACACAAAAGCTGGCCATGAGCAGCTTTAGACAAAAATTTTAAGCATTACAAGGATCGTTAATACTGTTGTGCAATTAAAATGTCAGTAGTTAATGCTAACCTTGGGGAGAAAGTGATTGGTTTAATGGCTTCCCAAGGTGACAACAGTCATCTGAAACAGTAGCAAATTCTAATGTGAACTGGCTGGAAAAGAAAGGAAGCCACATAATAGAGGTCACTTCTTAATTGCTTTCTAACTTAAACTGACAGCAAAAACAAGCCCAACATTTCTAAATTTCTTGGAACATAAAGTCCTTTGAACTGCTTAAGATAATGGAGGGCATAAAATCTGTCAACTATAAGAATATTTAAGAATTTAGAATTAAGAATCTATAAATAGTTATTTTCTCATATGCATTTTAAGTGAAAAACCTAGTGCTAATCTGATGATTTCTAAGTGAAATTGATTAAATATTTTCTAGGACATTGTCTTTAAAGTCCTCTTCAGTAATACAGAAAAAAGTTGAATCTCCAAATGAGGACTGACTATGAAAGACCATATAACCTATCATATTCATATTTTCCTCATAAAGGTCCTACTAGAGAACATATTCTACCAAAGTGAGAAGACATAGTTTGGCTGATGATAAGAATTCTAAAATAAATTAATATTTGAAGATTGAAGACAGTGAAGTCTGAGAAAGATAAGTGTGGTTGAACCCATACGAATAGTCACAAGGTGATATTGGATTCAAGTCATTGCTCTTCTGAAAGCATCCCCAACACAGGAGGCCTGAGAAACTGGGTGGGTGGAATGATTGTTTCAGTAGATTTCTTCTAACTTATCATTTCTCCCTGCTACTGCTTGCATAAGGAAACCATGAATACAGTAATCATAGTGTGTTAGTCTCCTAGGCCTGCCTTAGCAATTTACCACAGACTTAGTGGCTTTAAAGAACAGAAATTTAATTTCTTATAGTTAAGGAGGCCAGAAGTCTAAAATGAAAATCCACTTTGTATTCCCTCTCAAGGCTCTGGGAAATCAATGTTTCTCTCCAGGCTTCTACTAGATATTGGCATTTCTTGGCCTTCCTTAGCATGTTGTTGCTTCACTTACAACTCTGCCTCTGTCACCTCTTTGCCTCCTAAACTTATACGTATGTGTCTTTCCACTATGTGTCTCTTATAAGCACACTTGAAATTGAATTAAGGGTCCACCCAGCTATATCATACTAAGCTCTTCATCTTAAATATCTGATTTCTTAAATTTATTTTTATTATTGTTTCATTAATTTACAATACAAAATGCTTTTTGAGATAATAGATTCCCACTTAAATCAATTAATATACCACACACATCACTAGAATTCTAGTGCCAGTCATAACTATTATTTTCACTCTTTCAACCCCATATTTCTTCCCCCTCTCACCACTTTTTCCTTTCTAGTAACCATAGATCTGCATCAGAATCCTGAGAATTTTGATACGTTTTGTTAGTTGGATCATTTTGTTTGTTTATATTTCACATATGAGTGAAGCCATACAGTAATTATCTTTTTTTTCTGACTTATTCAAACTTCTGAATTTAATTACATATGAAACAATTCTTTTTCCAAATAATGTGACATTTGTAGGTACCCGGATTTGATATACACCTATCTTTTGTGGGACTACCATGCAATCATTCTGCATAGTAATATAATCAGCAACCATACATGGGCTCAGTAGCATGAATTCCCTCTCACTAAGGCTAATTTGCAAATTTCTACTTCTAAATATCTGATTTGTGAAGAGCAAACGTAAGACTGGGCACTTAATATAGCACTACTTTTCTTTTTTTTAAAGAAAGTTACAGGTTGGAATGAAAGAGAGTAGGCAGGTCATCATGAAAATATAGGAGGAAGAAGGACTTTATTTTATTTAGCATTCAGTAGTTCATTTTGGTTGTTTCCCTGGCCCCAGTTTTTGAACCAGAAACCTTGGGATGTGTGTAGACTGTGCCTCTGGTGAACTAAAGAGCTAGACTACTGGAGCACGCCAATATCAAACAAATTTTCAAAGAGAGGAGTCATCCATTTGGTTGGGAGTTGATTATATAAGACTTTTTCCACACAGAAGAGATTGGTCTTTAATAAGAATTATATGAATTCTTGGTGTTATATGCACTTTCTGTTCACTGTTACTGCCAACACAACTTTTCAAAGTCTCACAGAGTGTCAGATTTATCCACACTAGATCATTTTGAAGCTAGGAACTTATTTTTTCTTTTAAACAAAAATGTCACAATTAGCACACAAATTCAGTATTTATAGAGCCTGTTATGCATTAATTACCCAATAATTGCCAGGCTCATGAAACACTGAAACAGTTTTTGTGATGGTACCGCCAAAGTACTAGCTAGCTTGTAAATGAAAATTTCAGAAATTGGGATGATTCTTTTCATGATGTAGTATATATCTAAAGAAAATATGAATGTTCTATTAATATTCCTCCAAAAGATAGAATATACAAAGCTCCTAGAACAATGTGGTAGAAGTTGAAATAGCATATTCACTTTCGTTATCACTCTCAATGACCCACTTGAGGAATATTTTATTCCTTTTCCAGAAACTTTAGGTTCTGTAGTTCCTATTCCACCAGAGGGGGTTTCTATGAGGGAAATTAAGAAGAAAACCATACGATTTAAATCTACATTTATAATGTATCTCTGAGTTCCTTTTACTAGCAAAAAAGTAGAGAAATAAGAGTAGTACCATTTAAGAAGAAGTTAGTAAACCTTATTTCACACAAAGCTAGGATTGTTTTTCAATAGCGAAGATATATACTCATATTCCTCTTTGTGTTTCCTGTTGGCTATCAATATTAAAATAAATATTGTAACAATGATGTATTAACAAGAACAAGTAACCAAATGGCTTGGACATTATGGAGAAGAAGTTACATGTTACTCAGCTTGGACCCAACTGCCTCAAATCAGGATAAAAACTAACCAGAAGAGTAGAAATGCATCTGAAATGTAAATGAAATCAAATCAAGAATTCACGATAAAGTGGAAGTCAATATCAGGAAAAAATACAGTATCAAGTAATAAAGTTTGTTCCATTAACCTTTTTAAATACTTTTTCCCTCAATGTAATTATAACTAGATACTACTATAAAGGAGTATAAAAGAGTTGACTTCAGGTGAATCCTCAATGAGTGATGTCAGATAATTCTGAGGCACGTTCCACACAATCTGTCAGAAGTTCCCTGTAATATTGACACCCAGTTACAAGCAGTGGACACCCACACATTAGCAAACCTTTATTATTTTCCTACTTTACATATCCTCATAGTATTCCCTCTGATCACCTCCCAAGGAAGCAAATTACAATTCTTCTTTGAACATTTGCTTTGGGGGTTGGGAAATAAAACAATCTCAACTGGTTCTTTCATCTTTTCATTTTATAAATTATCTGATATGAACATTTATTACTCTAAAACTTTATTAAATGAAGGTTAGAATTGAATGATTGATGCCAAATTTGTCAGTAAACACTGGTGTATAGTGATACGCACCTTAAAGTTATATAATGTTACTATGCAATGTTACTTCAAAAATTTTTAGTAACACTATGTTAACCCCACAAAACACTGTTTTAAAAACACACAGGATAGATGGGATTTCCCCATCTAACCAAGAGAGCAGGCTTATTTCACAGATATTCCCTTTTAAGCTATCTATACCTATATATTGTAGAACAAATAAGCATAAACACTTCCTGAAAATGGAGAGATGAAAAGTGATTTATCCAGGGACCTCAGTACTTGAATAATAAGCTGACAATAATTTCTCCTGAGTTTCTCAGACAGGGATTTGATGCTCTTGCAGAGAGATGATCAACAAGAACAAGAGGTAGCAGAACTTTTCCCCATATATCTGCAATAATACTTTGTGATACAGTGCCAAACTTTGGTCCATGTAGTGTTAAAAAGCTCATCAGAAAGTTAAACATATACACCCAGCTGTCCCTCTAAGCTTCAAAAGAAGAACTGCCAACTCGAAAAAAAAAAAAGAAAATTAAATAATATTCAGAGACTCGTATTCTGCAAAATCCACAGGATAACAGCAAAATAGTATTCTTCTGACTAAAAAGCAAGAAAAGTGCAAAATAAATGAGAAACATATAACCAACAGCTGCAAACATCAAGATAAATCAGGAGTTTGAATTATTTGAAAATGGTTTGAAAGCAACCATTCAAAATGCTTAAAAAAGCAATTATTCTCTTAAAACTAAGGAAAATATACACATCTCAAAATAGAACTACAAAACTGACAAATACAATAAAAAATATAAAACATTTTGAATGGGTTCAATAGTAGAGGTGATAAAAAGATAGAATCAGTAAACTTCAGGCAGATCAATATAATGTGTACAATTGAAACAATAGAGACAAAAAGAAAAATAAGAAAAATGAAAGTGTCTTAAGGAGTTGTAATCCTAAATAACATTCTTAGCATTGGAGTCCCAGAAGGAAAGGAAATAGAACTGAAGAACTTTATAAAAATTAATTACTGAAATATTACCAATTTTGGTAAAAGACATAAACCTAGAGATTTGGGAAGCTAAGCAGATTACAAATAAGAAAGAAAATTCAAAGACATTCCTGCCAAAACACATAATTACAAGTAAACAGCTAAAAAAGAGACAAAAATCAAACATATCTAAACATTGAAGGAAATTAGTGCTGAGAATGTATTTTTAGTTCTAAACTCTTATATTAGAAAAGAAGAAAGCTAATAAATCAATTGTTGAAATATTTACCTTAAACATCTAGAAAAAAGCAAAGCAAACAAAATGAAGAAAGTAGTAAAGACAAAAAAAAATCAATGAAATTAAAGACAGGAAAACAATACAGAAGAACAATGGAACACAAATTAGTTGTTAAAAAATAGACAAACCTGTAGAAACAATGACAGGAAAAAAAAAAGGTGCAAATCACAAATATCGAAAATGAAACAGGGGATGTCACTATAGTCCTATTTAATAAATAACAAAGGGAGAAGACAATCATAATTTAAATAATTTTAGCAACTTTGAATTTCTTTAACACTACAAACTACCAAACTTTATCAAGATGAAATGGATGAAATAATCTTGTAACCTTTAGTGAGGATGAAATGTTAATTTAAAAGGTCACACAAGATATATAATGAAGTTAAGAAAATGTCATTATATAATTCTATCAAATATTTTAAAATAATTGTCTTTCATTATAAGCATTATTTCCCAGAAATAAAAGAGAAAGGAACACTTGACAACATAGTTTATCTGACAAATATAATCTTAATCTTAGAACCAGATAAACAGAGTATATCTATGAAGAGGCTAATATCCCAGAAATAATGACATAACAATTTTATAATTACTCGAGACAAAGTTATGATTAGACAAACATTTAAAAATATGTATAGGAACTAATGCTTATGACAAAAGAACAAAAAATTCCTAGATAGTGAGACTTCCATGACCACATTTTGACAATGAAAAATGTATACATAGATAGCTATCTATATCTATCTATCTATATATATGATGCATACGAAGACGTTTTCCTATTGATGTACAAAAGCTAATTACAAAATTTATATGACATAACACTGGCTCTAGGATTCTTAAAACTATCTTGCTAAAGAAACAAAGTGTGGGCAAACATGTCTAAATTTACATTTGAAACCATGATGGCAGCAAAGTCCATTACCTTCTGACAGAAACAACTAAGTTATTCACTGAAGTGACACATGAGAGGGAATTTCATAGCACCACTATGGTAATGCTGAAGCACACCAACAACTCTGAGAATATCAGAAACTTCATTAGAAAGGGCAACTGAGGGAATATGCAAATAGATGTAATGCAAGGTGGTTGGAGAAAGAGACAAGCAGATAAGTCTTGCTTTGAGCCTGGGAAGGAAAAATAGAAAAAATGCATTGGCACACATAATTGAATCAGGTGAAGCTCAAAAAGAATAGTTTGAGATGAGGACTCATGTCTACATACTCGTTGGGGCCCTAGCAAGGAGGATAACAAAGAGGACGCTCTGAATTGCACTCCCCTTCCTCACCTCTCAGGATTCATTCTTAAGAAGTGAAGTGCATCAAAAATACAGTGGATAGTTTGTGAGACTCAGGTCTGTGACCCAAGAAAGCTCCACCCATACAAATCAGGTATTTTTATTACTTCTTAAAATTACAGCTACACTATACTCCATGGACCTCTCCCATCATAAAGTCACCCTCCAACTGACTGTCTCAGCATGTATTCTTTACTATGGAAGTCCATAGAGTAAAATAAAATAAATCCATAGCACCAACCAAAATAATTAAAGATAGGAACCTCATTTCCAAATTGTTCATGGAAAGGCAGTAGAAGGTGATACAGGAAAATCTGAAATATACAGGTATTGCATTAAAAGGAGAAAATATCTTTCCAGTAGCCTAATTCAAAGATATGAAAGATTATATCTTCTTAAGGGATGTAAAATTGGAAATAGTAAATATAAAGAAACTCAAAAAGATACAAGAAGACCCAGAAAAACAGATAAAAGTATTACAAGAAGACTCAGAAAACAAGTCAAAGAAATACAAGTCAGCAAAACAAGTTAATAAGCTGAAAAGTAAAATCAATGAGCAGAAGGTAGAAAGTGAAGCTATAAGCATTAAGATAATCTTCATTATTTTAAGGTTAGCCATTCAATAAGAATGCAATAATGAGATCAGGGGTACTACAGAAATATATGTAAGCAGAATTATTGAAACTGAAGAAATGATTAGTTATCTGAAAGATAGAAATGTACAAATAAATCAGGTGGAATAATAGAAAGAAATTGAATATTAACAAAATAAATAATAATCACTCCTAGAATTATCCAACTTAACTAGGAAGGCAACATAAGAATAATGCATAACCCAGAAGGTGAAGAAAGAGAAATTGGAAACACATAATTTATTCAAAGAAATAATAACTGAAAAATACCCAAACTGGCGGACAAAATTAAATATATGTCGAATTCAAAAGAATGTCTGGCTATCTAAATAGTAAAAGATATATACCAATACATATAATAAGAAAATTATAAAAAGTCCAAAACAAAGAAAAAATACTAAATGTTGCCAGGGAGAAAAAGCAAGTGACTTAGAAAGGTACTTCCATCAACTATTATGAGACTTCTTAAAAGAAAAAACTGAATAGGCCAGGAGAGAGTGGAATTATATGTTCAAAATCCTCTAAGATTAAAAACGTCCATCAAAGAATACTATATTCTGAAAATTTTTCTTTCAGATATGAAGGAGAAAGAAAGGTGCTCCCTGAAAAACAAAAACTAAAGGACTTAACTACCTTGAGACCTTCCTTAATATGAATGCTGAAAGATGCTCTTCTACTAAATAAAAATAAGATGTTTTCAAAACTTAAACAAGGCAGTAAATAGATAAATACTAGAAAAAAGTCAAATGACGATAGCAAACCCTCATATTTCAGTTATAACCATGAAAGGCAATGAACTGAAACCAACAATCAAAAGGTACAGTGAAGCTGAATGGACTTTAAAACAATTCACCTACATTTTGCCCATAAGAGACCTGCCTAAAATATAGAGACAAACATAGAATTAAAGCGAAAGGATGGAAAATGGTATGCCAGGCCAATGGAATATTATAAAAGGCTGGTGTGCTCTCATGGAGTAGCAGTGAAGTCAATTGTTTCTGAAATACCCAGACCACAAGCACCTGGGTTCTAGTCCTGGGTCCTGGGGGAAACAACCAGTATGAACAACTACATAAAAATAAAATAAAATACTTCTCCCTTCTCTCTCTTCCTGCCTGCCTGCTCATTTTCATTCTTGAGTGCATCTTTTCTTTAAAATCAAATTTAAAAAGGCAGAAACATGTATGCTCATATTAGATAAAAAGAATTCCAGCCACCAAATAAAATAAAATAAAAAAGACAAGGATGGTCATGATACAATGATAAAAGGATCAATGCAACAAGAAGACATGACACATTAATATATACATATACATATATATGTATAAGTATATGTATATGTGCATATATCTCCAAAATAGAAACACCCAAATATATAATCAAATATAAATGAATCTACATGGGAGACACTGACAGCAACCAACAATGGTAGGGAACTTTCACACCTCACTTGAAGTGATGGACAGCTTACCCAGAAAGTAAATAAACAAGAAATAATGGTCTAAAATGACAAATTTGACATCATGGGCTTAATAGAAGTCCAAAAGACTTTATATCCCAGGGAAATAGATAACACAATTTTTCCAAATGCCCATGCAACATTTTCAAGGTTATCTGCTCAGGAGAAAAAAACAGGTATCAATAAATTTACAAATATTAAAATTTTATCTAACCTCTTTTCATATCACAATAGCATGGAACTATAGATCAACCAAAATAGGAAATTGGGGAACAATACAAATGTGGGGATAATAAACAAGATGTTATTGAACAACAACTGGGTCAATGAGAAAATAAGGTAAATTAAACCAGGAAAATTAAAGCAAAAGGAAGATACAACTTATCTGAACCTATGAAATACAGCAAAGACTGGGAGAAAAATCTGTAGAAATATAGACCTACCCAGGAAATAAAAATCATGTTACAAAAAAAGCTTAAATATAGAGTAACTAGAAAAAAAATGAAGCAAAAAGTTGTAGAAGGAAGGAAATAATAAAAGAGCAGAAATAAACTAGAGATAAATATGACCACTAAAAGAATCAACACAAACAAGAGCTTGTTCTTTGAAAAGATAAATTGAGTAGATTGTTAGTCAAACTCACAATGAGTAAAAAATATAAAACACAAATAAAGTCAGAATTAAAAAAAGTTGCAAAAGATATTAGAAAAATATAAAGGATCATAAAATTATAACTGACAACTATATGGTAACAAATTTGATAATGTAGAAGAAATGGACAAACTCATAGAAAAATACAAAATTCCATGACTAGGACAGGATTAAATGGAAAACCTGAGGACAATAGCTACAATAGTAGAAACTGAAGCAGTATCAAAAGTCTGTTAATAATTAAAAAACAAGGATCAGATGGTTTCACTTTTAATTTTATCAAGGTTTCAAAGAATTAATACTAACTCCTCTCAAACTTTTCCCAAAAAATTGAACTAAAAGGCAAACTCCCAAACAACTTTTATGACACCAACATATCCGATTCCAAAACTAAAGATATCACCAAAAAGGAAAATTGCAGATCAATATTTCTGATGAATATTAATGCAAATATTCTCAAGAAAATACTAAACAACCAAATTCAACAATTTATGATCAAGCGGGATTCATTTCAGGTATGCAACGAAGGTTCAATGTATGCAAACCAATAAATTTTATATGCATATCAAGAAAAGGACAAAGTCATATTATTATAGGAGACATCCTGAGATGACAAACTAGTAATGTCTGGAGCTCACCTCCCTGCTACATACACAATAAAACAACACATATTGGAGAATGGTGGTCTTTAAAGATAATGGGGATCAGCATCTCCACAAACAGAATGGACATGCATCATCATAATGAATCTGAGAGATCTAGAGTCTCCACACCAACAATGCCCAGTTCTAAGACCCTGGGATCCCTTGGGAAGGATCAGTGAGGGTTGAATCAGTGATACAGACCCTCTTACAAGGACTGAAGGACTGACTCCCACAGTGGTTGCCCCCACACCTAGTAACTCACCCTAGAGTGCTTATAACGTAGCAGGGAAAATAAAACAACTTTTCTTTGGAGAATTACAGGACCGGGGAAAAAAGAACACAACAAAAAGAGCAGAGGGAACTGATAGGTGATAGTGCTTTTCAAGAAAACAATGTCTGTAACTTTTACCTCAGGTGCATTCTAGCTGTGATTTTAATTTGTTGCTCATTTTTTCTCCTTACAGTCATTGGCCTAAATAGATAGAGACCCTGGAGGTGTGGACCCAGGCCACAGACAGGTTACAGTACCAACAAAAGTTGTTAAGAGGGTGTTGTGTGACTCCCAGTGCACAGATGTGTCTGCAGGACTTCCATTTGTTGAACAAAAACTTCAGCATGGGGAATAAGAAAGAATAGCCTCCCAGGGATAAAGATGCTTTGAGGTTCCTCACTCAGTCATTCTTCTATCTATGAGGTACCGGATCTTGTGATTATATTAATGCATCAAGTCCCCAAGGGCATCATGGCCACATTTGTGGTGCAGAATAGTTTGCTGTCACAGTATTCTAAAAGCTTCAGGTGCAAGAATCTCCCAGGGTGGAAGCAGATTGTGTGGTCTGCAACTCCTGTCACAGGTAACTGAGCAATATTCTACAAAGAAGTTTCAGCAACTCTCTTATGGAGTATCCATAAAGAAGTTCCTCTGAAAAGGCAGCTACACATCCCCTTTAAGTTATAGCTAAGTAGCTTTGTGTATTTGGCTGCAACTCATAAACTACATCTGTTAGAACTACCATTCCATTGGCCCTGGAGCTTAAAGTAATCAGTTCAATGTTGGGTTTGCTTCCCAGCTAGAGAACTGGAAGACATTTATGGGAAGACTGTTTTGACATGAACTGTTGCTGAGGACCCTGGAGACACTCAACACTCTCTTGATAATTGCATTTGTTGGGACCGTGGACTGTTTTCTGTCTGAGTCCAGATCTCCAGCTAATCTCTTTTTGCCTCTACTTAGGCCAGGGACCAGAGGGGAAAATCTTATTTGAACAACAATTCAAGATCACAGCTAAACTGCATCTAAGGTAGCAGTTAAGTCTTCCGGGTAAGTTCTGTGGCAAAATCTTCATTCCTTACCACAATGCTAACCTTAAAGGATGGGCTCATGAGCATCAACACTGTGCTGGCACTAGAGTTCCAACCATTCTGATTGGTGCAGACACATCAATAGAAAGCCAGGTCACAAAATTAACATACAAAAATATGCTTCATTTTATATGCAAATAAACTAGCAGAAAGAGAACTCAGGAAAACAATATAATTTACAATTGATACAATATAGTGTAATCTGAATGAATTGAACAAAAAAGTGGATGGTCAGTACTCTGAAAACTAAGACAATATCTAATAGAAACAGAAGAAAAAAGAATTGAAAGAATTCCATGTTCATGAATTGGAAGAAGTAATATTGTTAAAATGGTCACATTTTATAAATCGTTATACAGATTTAACACAATCTTTGTCAAAATCTCAATGATATTCCTCACAGAAATAAGAAAAATCATGAAACTTATTATCAACTAATGTTACAATCATAATTTAACCCACATTACCCAGGTCACCTGACAATATATGGCCATCCATCTGGTAGGTGGCCTGTGTGGTCAGGGCATTTGATAAATTTCATCCATACACTGCAGTATCAGTACAGACTGCAGATCAGGGTGACCAATATTAGTAGAGTATCAGCTATGGTCAGGAATGTGCATCTTCACCAGGACGAAAAAGGAGTACTACCAAGTAAAAAGGGGGTTGTTCCCCCCAAAATCACATGGATTTTCTTATTTTCTGCCTGCAAGGTAAAAGAGACGTTGTGAGAGGCATTAGTAATATAGGTATAGCATTTAGGACCAATTAGTGTATGAGTTCCTCCTTGAGCTGATGTAAACATGTTTAAATGTCATTCTATTCTCAACACAACTTTCATCTCTGTGTTAAGGAATGTCATTAGACATGTCCTCTAGTTTAGAGCATAGGCAGTATGATTAGCTAAATCAGTTATTACAAGCTGATTATGATTGAGGGGACTACCAAAGTGTGTTTCCTGTAGTTACAGGAGGCATGCCATATTTCAACTGTCTCCCAATTCTGGGGGGACACCGCCCACCTTGGAATGTATGGCCACCCCTAGGTACCAATCTTTTGCTTGATGCAATGGGAGGCAGTCTTCAGCTCTACCTGTAAATCAACGAGCCACCACGGATCATCCCACACAGAGCAGTTCACCTAAGAATCTACCAGGGAACGTTATCTAGATCCAACATGAACTGTCTAAGATGAGGTGAGGGCAATCTGCCCAGGGAGTTAAGTCTGTGGGGACTGGCAGCAGCATGTCATTTTGGAACCACATGCTTTGTTGCAATGTTTGGTTATTCCTGTGAACCTGTAGTTGCATAGAGACTCTTCACGGTCAGGTTTGGAGGTTCACTGAGGTGTTGCCCCATGTTGTGGGTACTTATTTAAGCATCTCAAAGTCTTCCGTAACCAGGTAGTCCACCCCATGTATGAGTAGATTGCAGTCTTCAGGGCTGCTTTAAGCAGACCATTGTATTTCTCGATGGGGCCAGCCCCTGTTGAGTTGTCAAGTAAGTGGAAACACCTACTAATGTGATGATTATTGACCAATTACTGCTCTTGAAGTCTGGTATGTCTCATTTTTTGGTGAAGCACAGAGTCATGTCCTATAGGATATCTCCTCCAATCACTGGATTTGAGTTAGGGCATCTGCTTCTTCAGTGATACATAGTATTGCTGCAATGCCATGCCTGCTGGAACTGTTAAAGCCACAGTGGCCCACAGGACTGTATTAACTCATTGAATGAGATGGGCTCCTTTTCACAACTGAGATCAAAACTTGATGGGCACCCTGTGCATCCTTGTTATTGCAGAGCCCTGAGACAAACTTTTTCTGTGTTACATGAACCTTTAGTTGACATGATTGGGTGTAAAGCATAATTCCAGGTGCTTATATAGTTTGTTCAGCATGGTTGGTGACCTTAAAGACTGTGCTCTCTTCTTTCCCCCAATTTCGGTGACCCCTTGCTAGCTAAACTTACACAGTGGTTGAGCAGTTTGAGCCAGGTGTGGAATTAATGCCCTCCAATACCCCAGTAGACTCCACAATTACTGCAAATAGTGTAGGGGATATAGGAACAAAGTAAGCCTATATGTTATTTACAGCTGCATCTGGCAACACCTTTGGATCATTCAAATAGATAACCTTCAAAAATACGACAATCCAGATTCTAGTAATTGGTTTTGAACCATTGTACCTTCCTTCTTCTGTGGGTGCAGCATAAGGAGGTCAGGGGATGCATTCTTCTAAATCTGTAAGTGAATTGGAGGTTAGTAATACACCACACATACGATGGAACATTGTAATGGAATTTAGTCTTCATATTTTAATTTGACTATCTTGCCACCTGCAGCTGGCAAAGACTTTCAGAATTACATTGGTCATGTTCTCATGCTACCCAACAGAATATTATCCAAACAACTGGAAACAACAAGCCTTGGTTAGGATGCAGAGAAAAGTGAACCCTTATACTCTGTTGGTTTAGCTAAAATTTTTGCAACCATTATGGAAAACAGTATGGAGATTTCTCAAAAAATAGAACATAAATTATTTCATATGGTTCTGTCATAATACTTCCAAATATTTACTCAAAACACACTTGTGGGGATACAGGCTTGGTGGTGGCCTAAAATGCAATCTGACTATAATTTGGGAGCATCACGGCCTATAGCCAATAAAGCCTAAGTAAAGAACAAGGAAGTATGTGCCAGTGAACAAAGGGCTGGAAAGCTGCCCAGTATGAGTGAAATCAAAGCAGGCTGAAAGCAGCCAGGCATGTGGGTGAGGCACGCGTTGTGAAACAAAGATGTTAACTGCTATGAAAAAAGGGCAGGGTACCTGTGGTTCCCAAGTTAGTTATTTCTGGAATGATGTTGATGCTAAATCTCTTAATCAAAGAACTATTGTGTCTAAATAAAAAGGGAAGTGCCCTAGCAACTAGAGCATTTGCTCCCTTACGGTGGTGCTCCCCGTCACTCCAAGGCGTGTTTGCTTGTAGTTCATTGTACTGCAGTGACTCTTGGCAGGCTGAGAGTCGGCAAGTGGTGCCCTGAGGTGCTCAGGGGTGCAAGATATGCGAAAGGGGAATTGATGCCCGAGCTTCAACGGATCACTCCTGCGTGAGTCAGCGTGTCCACTGGGAAATTCTGCCAGCATATCAAGTTTCCTGAGGGGATTTCTTCAAAAGCAATAAAGAGAAAGATAAGAAGAAAACCACTGTCTGGTATGACACACAGAAGACAATTTACAAAATGACGCTAGACAGTAAATGACACTAAACATTCAATAATCACCCTAAATATGAATAAACTAAACTCACCAGTCAAATGACACAGAGTGGCCAAATAGATTAAAAAGCATAACCCAACCTTCTGCTGCATTCAGGGCAAATTCTTTCAACAGATAAAGACGCAAAGTCAGTAGTTAGAAGACAATCCTACAGCCAAATGGCCACTGCAAAAAAGCAGGAACAGTTATATCTGATAAAATAGCCTCCCAACTACAAAACATAATGAAAGACAGAGATGGACATTTTATAATGATTAAGGGGTCAATACAGCAAGACACATAATGCTTATAAACATATATGCACTGAATGAATGAGCATCAAAATATTTTAAGCAAGTATTATTAGAATTGAGGAAACACATCGACAGCAACACAGTCATAGTGGGAGAATTAAATATCCCAGTTACAACAATGTATAATCAACCAGGAAGAAAATTAAAAGGAAAACAGCAGCTTTAAATGACCATTTAGAGCAGTGAGATTTAATAGACATATACCACATACTTTATTCAATGACTACAGATGTCACTTTCTTCTCAAGTGCACATGGAACATTCTTAAGGATAGATCATATGTTGGGACACAAATTGTATCTCAACAAATTTGCAAAAATTGAAATCATTCCAATCATCTTTTCTTACCACAATGGCTTAAAACTAGAAATCAACCACATGAAAAAAGATGGAAGATCCAAAATTAATTGAAAACTGAACAATATGCTTCTGAATGACTCTTTGGTAAAAGGAAATCAAAGAGGAACTTAGAAAATACTTAGAAAAAAATGAGAATGAAGACAAGGGCTACCAGAATCTATGGGATGTAGCAAAATCAGTATTAAGAGGGAAGTTCATTACAATAAAGAACCAAGAAAAATTGCACATAAACAATCTAATCCTACATTTATTTTTTGTGTCTCTTCTGTGTCTTTTGTTTTAAACCCACCCTCTGGGTAGGCTACTGAAGTCATACCTCTAAACCTCAGTCTGGAAAGCTGAACTATTTGCCAGGCTCTTGGCAGTCCTTACACCTAAGGACAGATTCTACTTCTAATTTTCTTTTACTGAAATCAACTTGAACCTGAGTACAATTGAAAGCAGGGCCCTGATCTTTAGGTTCAATTCTGTCAGCTTTATTTTCAAGAATTGGGTCCTGTTTCTGGTCCTCTTTGACATTCAACTTCCGCCTGGGAGACTAAGAAAGATGGAATGGGGAACTGTCCGGGGAGAACTGAATAAAAGGGAGAGGAATCTGAGGTATACATAGCAACATTTTTACATTTACATAAAGCATAGTGGGTTTGCCAATATTCACCTTTTTTCTCCCTTAATTTGCAGTTAATGCCCTTTATCTGGTTTCCCCACCCCTCCTCCATCACTTTGGCAACCTTTGATTTGTCTTTTTGTTTCCCACCACTAAGAGTCCATGGTTGTTTGGAGAAGTTCTCTATCTCTGTGTGTTTTCAGGTTTACTGTTGTTTAATTTATCTAATTTATTTGTTTTCTATCTCTATACATTTCATATGAGTTCTAACCCTACATTTAAAACAACTAGAGAAAGTAGAACAATTAAAGACAAAAATCAGTAGAAGAAAGGAAATAATAAAAATTCAAGCAGAAATAAATGAAATAGAAAACAAAAAGATAATCCATAAAATCAATAAAATCAAAAGCTGATTCTTGAAAAAATAAGCAAAATTGACAAACCATTGTATAAATTCACAAAGAAAAAAAGATAAAATTTTCATAATTAGAATCATAAATAAAAGGGGAGAAGTTACAACAGATACCACAGAAATGCAAAACATCCTAAGAGACTATAATAAACATCTCTAGTCAATAAAATAGACAGATTTGAGGACATAGACAGATTTCTAGAAAAATGTAGTCTGCCAAGAATGAACCAGGAAGAATTGGAAAACCTGAACAGAACAGTTGCAAGCAAATGAATTATGGATGTAATCAAATGTCTCCCTTGAAATAAAACCCCTGGTCCATATGGCTATTCTAGTGAGTTTCATACCTGTTCTTCTCAAACTTTCAAAATATTGAACAGGGAACATTCCCATATACTATATATGAAGTAAACATCACATTGATATCAAAAGCTGATAGAGATGTGACCAACGAAGAAAATTAAAAACCAGTAACTCTAATGAACATAGATTAAATAATTCTCAAAAAGATATTAGCAAACTGAATCAAAAAATGCGTCAAAAAGATCGGCATGGCCAAGTGGGATTTATCTCAGGGATGCAAGGATGGTTCGACATATATAAATCCATTAATGCAATGCACCATATCAACAAGAGTAAGAAAATAAAAAAACACATGATCATATCAATAGACACAGAGAAAGCTTTAGACAAGATTCAACACCCATTTATGATAAAACCCTCCACAAAATGGGGTTAGAAAGTACATAACTCAATTGAATAAAGGCCATGTACAACAAACCCACAGTCAATACTACAGTCAATGGAAAAAAATTGAAAACATTTCCTCAAAGGTCAGAAACAAGACAGGTTGTGCACTCTCACCACTGCTACTTAACATCGTACTGGAGTTCTTAGCGAGAGCAATAAGGCAAGAAAAAGAAATAAAAGGAATCTAAATTGGAAAGGAGGATGTAAAGCACACTATTTGCAGCTGGCATGGTCATATATATTGAAAACCCTAAAAACTGTCAAAAATTACAGAACTAATCAATGAATTCAGTAACGTGGAAGACTACAAAATCAATGAACAAAAATCTGTCTTATTCTTATATGTAAATAACATGTTAGAAGAAAATGAAATCAAGAAAATATCACCATTTAAAATAGAAGTAAAAATAGTCAAATATCTTGGATATACTTAACAAAGGAAGTGAAAGACTTGTACAATTAAAACTACAAGTCCTTAAAAGAAATAGAGGACAGAACAAGAAAGAAAATGGTAGTCTCAATGCTCAAAATGGTAGTCTTACCTAAAGCAATATACAGATTTAATGCAATCCACTTGAAAATCCCTCAAGTTTCTTTCCAATGAAATAGAACAACAAATCTTATAATTTATATGGAACAACAAAAGACCTGAAATAGCCAAAGCAATACTGAGAAAAAAAAATAATGAATCTTGAGGGATTGCACTCCAAGTCATTGAATGACACTACAAAGCAGTAGTGATCGAAACAGAATGGTGCTGGAATAATAGCAGAGGTACAGAGTAGAAGTGAGTGAGTGACCAACTCACATACAGTAAGTTAATCTACAACAAAGGAGACAAAAGAGTATGATGAAGAAAGGACCATCCTTTCAATGAATTTTGTTGGGATAACTGCACAGCCATATGCAAAAGAAGAAAACTAGATCACTCTCTAGCATCATTCACAAAAAAATTACTCAAAATGGACTAGAGACTTGGACATAAAAATGGAAATCATGTAATTTTTGGAAGACAACATAGGAAAGAATATCCATGACGTCAGCCTTAGTGAGGTGTAGGGAGCGGACTCCTTAATGCCTGCTTCAGCAAGATATCCCAAGGCAGAAGCCTTCACACATTAGCAGAGCTAGAAGCAGATAACAGAAAAATGCAGCTGAGCTTGAACCACTTTGACCTTCAAATGTTCCTGATAACAGAACAGCCCTTAAATATGAGGTGACATCTCATTGTTGTTTTGATTTGCAATTTCCTAATAACAAGACAGGCAGAACATATTTTCATGAGTCTATTGGCCATCTTTGTGTCTTCTTTGGAAAAGTGTATTCAATTGTTCTGTCCATTTTTTAACTGGATTATTTGTTTTTATGTTGAGTTTTATGAGTTCTTTTTATGAGTTAATTTTGCATATTAACCCCATGTCAGATAAATGATAATTACCTTCTCTTATAAGTAAGCTGTTTTTTTATGAAAGTTTCTTTGTGCACAAACTTTAGTGCATTTATTTATTGTTTCTAGCAACTTTTAGCTGCTTCTTTGGAGGTCTCTCTATATATTATTATGCTATTTGTAAATGGTGATAGTTTCACTTCTTCCTTTCTGATTTGGATACACTTTATATTATTTTCTTATCTCACTCCACTGCCCAGGACTTCCAACATTGTATTAAATAGTAATGGGAGAGTGAACATCCTTTCTTTCTTCCTGATCTTAGAGGGAAAGCTGTGAGTTTTTCCCCTTTGAATATGCCAGCTGTGGGTTTGGTTTATATTGTCTTTATTAAGTTCAGTTGCATTCCATTTATATCCAGTTTTGAAGAGCTTTTCATATGAAAATGTGTTAAATCTTAGCCAATAGTTTTTCTGCATGTATTGAGACTTTCCTGTGGTCTTTCTTCTTCCTTTTGTTGGTATATTGTATCAAACTCATCAGTTTACATATGTTGAACCATTCTTGCTTTCCTGGAATAAACCTCACCTGATTTTGATGCCTGATTCTTTCAATGAGTTATTTTGGTTTGCTAGTATTTTCTTAAGGATTTTTGCATCAATATTCATCAAATATTTTAGGCTGCATTTTTTTGTGATGTCTATATGTGATTTTTGAATTGGAGTAATATCGGCATACAACGTGTTTGGAACTTTGCTTTCTTCAATTTTTTTTCAAGTCTGAGAAGTGTTTTTATTCATTCTTCTTGGAACATTTGGTAGAATTCAAAACTGAAGACATTTGTTCCAAGATTTCTAATTTAATCTGAGAAATGTCTATGTTGCCAAAATTTGCCCATTTCTTCTTGGTTATCCAATTTGTTGACATACAGGTTTTCATAGTATTATATTATGATCTTGTGTATTTCTGTAATATCAGTTGTGATATCTTTTATTTCATTTTTTATTTTAATTGTCCGCCCCCCCCCGCCTTTTTTGAGTCTAACTAATGTTTTGTCTATTTCATCTCTCAAAGAACCAGTTTTTGGTTTCCTTGATATTTTGAATAGCCTTTTTGTTCTCTGCTCTAAATTTTATTATTTCCTTTCTTCTATTAGCTTTTGGTTTTGTTTTTTTCTTCTTTTACTAGTTTTATTGGTGAAGACTTTGTTTTCTGCAATTAAGCTGTTCCCTTTACATTCCTTCAGGTGTGAAATCAGGTATTTTATTTGGGCTTTTTCTTGGTTTTTGATGTGTGCTTTTATGGGTATAAACTTCCCTCTCAGAACTGCTTTTGCAGCATCCCATGTGTTCTGAAAAATCATACCCGAATTTTCATTTTTTCCAGATAAGGTTTAACTTAATCTATAATCTAATCTATGAACAAGGGGTTATTATGAACCATTTTGTTCAATCTCCACATCTCTGTGGTTCTTCCAGCTTTTTTATTCATTTGTAATTTCACCGCCTTGTGTTCAGATAGATGCTTTCTATGATTTCAATCCTGCTACATTTGCTGACACTTGTTTTTTGTCCTAGACTATGGTCTATCCTTGAGAATGTAACATGTACACTTGAGAAACAGGTGTATTCTATTTTGTTGGAGTGAAGCAGCACCCTGTCTGTTAGGCCCATGTGATTTTTTGTTTCCATTTAGAATCCTTATTTCTTTGTTAATTTTCTGCCTGGATTATCTATTAGTGTCAATGGAGAGTCGAAATACCCTACTATTGTTCTGTCACTGTCGGTGTCTGCTTTTAGCAATGTCAGTATTTGTTTAATGCATGTAGGTGGTCATGAATTCAGAGCATATATGTTGATGGTAATTATTTATTCCTGATGGATTACTCCCTTGACCATAATGTAGTGTCCATCCTTGCCTCATGATACACTACAATTTTCAGTTGGAAAATTGTCTTGTCTGATATTAGTATTGCAGTTCTTGATTTTCTTTCATCAGTATTGCTTTTATATGTTTTCCATATCCATTGACATTCAACCTATATTTTTCTTTAGATTTAATTTGATTCTCTTGTAGTCACAGCATTGATGTTTTTTGTTTTTTGGTACATCCAGGTGAATTCATTCCATTTGCATTTGTGTTACTGTTTGAAATGTAGGTCTTTATTTTTGTCATTTGAGCCTTTGTTCTCTGTTGCTTTTCTTTGCCCATTGCTTAATTTCCTGTTTATTTAAGTTTATTTCTTTGGAAGGTTTACAGTGTCTCTTTAATCAGTTTTATATGTCCTTGACTACTTATCTCTTTAGAATTGAGCTTTGCACATGTTCTGTGGGTTGTTTCTATCTGTACTACACTATGATAGACTTTTCTGAGCTGATGCCATATCATATTTATATATTTGTAGAGATTAGATTTTTTCCCCACTTTAGTATTTTTGTATTCTCTGCTGTTGATCTCATCTTTGTTTCTTCTTTTGATTTTCTGTTTATCACCATTCTCAAGGTTTTGTGTATCTTTTTCTTCATTTTCCCTATTGTAGGGATTTCTTGAATAGCAGGCTTCGTGATACAAAAATCCGTTAACTTTTGTTTGTCATTGAAGACCTTCATTTATCCATCATATTTAAATGATAAATTCATGAGGTAGAGTGTTTTTGTCTTTTAGTATTTTGAATATGCCTTTTGACTCTCTGCTAGCAGGTACTGTTTGTGCTGAGAATTCTTATTTAATCTCTCTTTCTTGAACATTCGCGATTACATTTTGTAACAGTAGGCAAATTCTCTATTGTCACTTTTTAAATAGATTTTTGTTACTTTTTCCCTCTCTTCACCTTTGGGATACTAGTATCCTTATGTTTGTTCTTCTCATAATGTCTGATATATCTCTTAGGATATCTTCAGTTTTCCCAAGTTTGCTCCCCTCTCTTCTTCCATGAAGGTTGCCTCTGTTATCTTTTCTTAGATATCTGATATTCATTCTTCTGCATGATTGTATCTGTTTATGGAGCTTTTCTATGTTTATCTATAATTCCTTGACTGTATTTTTCATCTCCAGTTTTCTTCCAGGACTTTCTTTATAGCTTAGTCTCCTTGGTGAAGTAATACCTTTAATCTAGTACATATTTTCTGAGGTATTCCAATTGTCATTGGGTATGAGCTTCCTGCATCTCATTCAGCTTTTTAATAATTGTTCTTTTATTTCTCCATTTAGGTGTCCCAATCCATTTCAATGAGTTCATCTCTGGAAGGCTCCTGACATCATCCTCTTTTTGTGCCATTTTTGGTGACATAGATTTTTATATGGGTTTCTTTTATGCCCTCAATTAATCACTGTGGCATTATTTTACTTTATACTTATTCCTATATGTATAATGATATGGCAGTTGCCAGCCCCTTGATTTCAGTTGGGGTGGGGCTGCTTCTGATCTCTAGTATGCCCTCTTCTGGTGCTTCAGTGATGCCTTTTAAGGCGATACTCAAAGACTTTGATGGTCTTCAGCACAGGGAGTTTCATATGCAGCCCAGGTGCACTCCTGAAATATATCTTTCAAGTAGCCCAATTATATATTTTAGGATTTATGGGTCTGGGTCTGTGTTGAGGCAATTTGAGGCAATTTGACCTCCTAAGGTCCTGAAGCCTAGATGGTGATTGTTTCTTGTGTTACCTGTTGAGGATGGGGATGATGACCCATAAGTCCAGAGGCCTAGTGAGCAATGTTTCCGAGTCTGAGACCTGACAAACTAGTACTCGCTCTGAGCCACTGCAGGTGGGTCCATAACCCAGGTTCCAGGGGGTCAATGGCCATAGGTCACTAATAACCAGTGAGTGCAGTGAAGCAGGGCAGGCACAGTTCAGCGTTTCTTTTGGGTGGGTCTTTTGAAGTGCATATCATGGGAAGTAGAGGTCTGGGTTTACTGGAAGTTGGGTAGGTGAATTTCTGAGTCTCTTCCAGGTAGGAATGGTGAGTGAGGTCCTGGGGAGCAGAGATGTGGAGTCACTGGATCCTGGCAGGTGCAGGAAAGTGAGCAGGGACAACTCAAGGCCTTTTCTTGGTGAGTCTTTTGAGCCAGTATGAGAAGGAACAGAGAAGAGGAGTCTCTGTACTGGTAAGCAGAGTGAGAGTGGGTGGGTATAGCTCAGACCCTCTTCCTGGCAGGTCTGGTGAGCTGGGATACTGGAGAATGGAGGTTTGGGGTGACTGGAATTTGGATAGGTGCAGCTTGAGGTCTTTTTTGGGGTATTCACAGTGATCAAGCATCCCAGCAACCCATAGTTTTCTTTTGTTACTATTGATCTCTTTTATTGCATTCTCCCCCTCCTGAATCTTTGTTTCTTTTCTAAAACTTCATTTTCACTCTTGTGCTTGCTAATATTATTTTTAATTTTTATTATAGTAATTATTATACACATTAAAATAATTTCCTGTGTATAGGCTCCCCATTTCTTCACCATTGTTCTTCACCATTGTCCAGTGGGCTCCATCATCATTTGCCTCCACCTACCTGATTTCATTTTGGTTACCTCAGTTCTATTGCCAATGTTCCAGGATTAGTTTTCTTTCATCTGGTCCTTTGCTTTGTCTATTCACATTTCACTTATGAGTGAAGTCATCTGGTATCTATTTTTCGTCTTTTGACTTGTTTCACTTAGCACAATCCCCTCTAGTTTCATCAATGTTGACTCAAATGACATGTCTTCATCTCTTCTAAGGGGTGTGTAGTATTCCATTATATGTATGTATCACATATTCCTTATCCATTCATCTGCTGTTGGGCACTTAAGTAGCTTGCAGTTCACAGCTATTGTGAATAGGGCTGCAATAAACATGAGGATGCATGCATTTCTGCAGATGGGTGTTTTTGTAACTTTTGGATAGATGCCCCAAAGTGGATGGTATCATAGGGATTTCCACCTTCAGTTTTTTGAGGAATTCCAAACTGTTTTCCATAGAGTTGCACCAATTTGCACTCCCACCAGCAGTGCAAAAGAATTCCCTTTTCTCCACATCCTTGCCAGCATTTGTTGTTTCCAGACTTTTGAATAATAGTCTTACAGGCATAAGGTGTTATCTAGTTGCTGTTTTAATTTGCCTTTCCCTGATAGACAGCATGCAGGAACATATTTTCATGTGCCTTTGGCCATCTAAATATTTTCCTGAGAAAAGTGTCTCTCCAATTTCTCCTCCAACTTTTTCAACTGGATTGCCTGTTCATCTATTGCTGAGTTTTATGAGTTCTTTTTGTTTTAGATATTAAGACTTTGTTGGAAATATCAAATTCAAATATTTTTTCCAAGTTAGTAGGTTTCCTGTTGGTTTTGGTGATGTTTCCTTTTGTTGTCAAAAATCTTCTTAGTCTGATATAGTCCCAGTTGTTTATTTCTATTTCAGTTTCCCTCGATATTGGAGTTGAGTCCCCAAAATCTTCTCTACAACTGATTTCATGGTTAGTCTTTCTTACTGTGTTTTCTAAGAACTTTATAGTTTCTGATCTTATGTCCAAGTCTAGTTCATTTTGAGTTAATTTTTTTGTGAGTCCTATTAGAGAGTGAACTAACTTCATTCTTTTGCATGTGGCTGTCCAGTTTTCCCAACAGCATTTAATGAAGAGACTTTCCTTTTTCCATCTTATGCTTTTGGCTCTTTTGTTGTAGATTAACTGACTGCATGTGAGTGGGAAAGTTTCTGGTGGATTCAGTTCTATCCCACTGATCTGTGTCTCTGCTATTATTCCAGTAACATATCATTTTGATCACTATTGTTTTGTAATATAGTTCAAAGTCTGGAAGTGCAATCCTTCCATATTAATTATATTCCCTAATGATTGCTTTGCCTATTTGGTGTCTTTTGTTTTTCTGTACAATTTTTTTCTTCTATTTCCTGGAAATAAACCATGGGATTTTAACAGTGATTGCCTTTAACCTGTATATTTCTTTCAATAAGACGACCATTTTAATGATATTGATTGTCCCAGGAATGAGCAGGTGTTGTTTTTCCATTTCTTTGTGTCCTCATCTATTTATTTTTAAAAAGATTTGTAGTTTTCATTTTATAGGTCCTATTCTTCCTTCGTTAGGTATATGCCCAGGTGTTTCATTCATTTACCTGCTATTTTAAATGTTGTGATTTTCATGTTTTTTATGCATAAAAATGCAACAGATTTTTTGTGCTATGATTTTGCAGCCTGCTACTTTACTATATTCCTTGATGAGCTCTAGAAGTTTATACAGAGTTTTTAGGATTTTCAGTATATATAATAATGTCATCTACAAATAGAGTTTTGCTTCCTCTTTTCCAATTTTGATTCCTTATATTTCCTTTTCTTGCATAATTTCTCTGGCTAAGACCTCCAGTACAATGTTAAACAGCAGTGATGAGAGTGGAAAACCTTGCCTTGCTCCTGACCTAAATGGAAATGCTTTCAAATTTTTGCCATTGACTATGATATTGGTTGTGTGTTCTTCATATATGGCCTCTATTATGTTGAGGTATGAACCTTCTATTCCCATTTTATGCAGAGTTTTTATCATAAATAGGTGTTGGATCTTGTCAAAAGCTTTCTCTGCATTTACTGATATGATCATGTGATTTTTCTCTTCACTCTTTGATACAGTGCATGACATTAATAGATTTATGTATGTTGAACCATCCTTGCATCCTTGGAATGAATCCCACTGGGTCATATTGGATGATCTTTTTGATGCATTGTTGGATTCAGTTTACTAACATTTTTGAGAATTTTTGCATCTATGTTCATTAGTTATTGGTGTGTAATTTTCTTTCTTGGTGACATCTCTGACAGCTTTTAGTATAGTGTAATGTTAGCCTCATAAAAAGTATTTGGGAGAGTTCCCTGTTCTTCAATATTTTGGAAGAGTTTGAGATAATTATATGTTGATTCTTCTCTGAAGGTTTGGTAGAACTCATTGGAGAAGTCATCTGTTCCTGGGCTTTTATTTTCAGGGAGGCCCTTAATTACTTCTTCAATTTCTTTGCTTATGATTGTTCTGCTCAGGTTTTCCAATTCTTCCAGGTTCAGTCTTGGTAGACTATATTTTTTCAGAAATCTGTCCATGTCCTCAAATTTGTCCATTTTCTTGGCATAAAGATGTTCATAGTAGTCCCTTATGAAGTTTTGAATTTCTGTGGCATCTGTTGGAACTTCTCTCCTTTCATTTATGATTGTAGTTATGAGAATTTTCTCCCTTTTTTGATTTGTGAGTCTAGCCAACGGCTTGTCAATTTTGTTTTTTTTTTTCAAATAACCAACTTTTCCTTTCATTGATCTTCTGGGGACTTCCTTGTTGTTTTCTTTTTTATTCATGTCTGTTTGAATTTTTACTATTTCCTTTCTTTTGCTGATTTTTGGCTTTAATTGTTCTTCTTTATCTAGTTTTAAATGTAGAGTTCAGTTGTCTATTTGAGATTTTTCTTGTTTCTTGAGATAACTCTGGATTGAGATGAACTTTCCCCTTAGTACTGCTTTTGGTGTATCCCATAGATTCTGGTAGCTCTTGCTTTCATTCTCTTTATTCTCATTTCATTCTCAAGTTCTTCTTTGATTTCCTCTTTTACCCAAGATTCACTCAGCAGCATATTGTTAAGTTTCCAATTAGTTTGGTTTATTTCAGCTTTCTTTTTGTGTTTGACTTCCTGGTTTAAGTAACTGTATAAATTTGTTGAAAGACATTTGTGTCCCAGCATATGATCTATCCTTGAAAATGTTCCATGTGTGCTTGAGAAGAAAGTGAAATCTGTAGTCGTTGGGTGAAGTGCTCAGTATATGTTTATTAGACCTATCTGTTCCAGATGGTCATGTAAAGTGGCTGTTCTATGTTAATTCTCTGCTTGGTTGATCTGTTTATTGTTGTAAGTGGGCTGTAAATATCCCCCATTATTATTGTGTTGCTGTCAATGTCTTGTCAAATCTAATAATACTTGCTTCATATACTTTGATGCTACTTCATTTGGTTCATATATGTTAATAAGCATTATGTCTTCCTGCTGGATTGATTCTTCCTATTGGATTGATCCTTTAATAATATAATGTTTATCTCTGTCTTCTAAGGTTTTTTAGATGGAAGTCTGTTTTATCTGTTATAAGCGTAACTCTTCCTGCTCTTTTGTGGTTGCCATTCAACTGTAGGATTGTCTTCCAGCCATTGACTTTAAGCCTTTATCTTCTGGAAGAAGGTGGGTTTCCTAAATGTAGCAGAAGGTTGGGCTATACTTTTTAAACCATTCAGCCACTCTGCATCACTTGACTGGTGAGTTCAGTCCATTAACATTTAGGGTGATTATTGACACTGCTCAGTGTCATTTTATAATTTGTCTTTTGTATGTTGCTCCAGATGATTCCTTTGTTCTCTTTCTTTTCTTGGGTTGGATGAGTGCAGTTATGCTTTGATTGATTTCACCTTTAGTTTTATTTGCTTTTCCCCTGGGAATGTATTTTGAGGTTACCCTGAAGTTAGTATTCACAATTCTATGTTTACTACCTAATTTTATTTGAAAGCATATTAGCTTCCACTCAATCTAACTATCCATATTTTTGTTCTCTTCTCTTCTTCCCCACTTTTAAATTTTGCTGTCTTATTGTTTTTCTGTGAGGTAGATGATGGGTAGAATAGCCAGTAGGCAGGATATGTAGTGGGCGTGATATCTACTTGGTGGATCCCGAGACTCTGGTGTGAAACGGTTGTTGGAGGGGTTAGGGCTAGGAATTTCCTTGAATGATTTCCAGTTATGGCAACACCCAGTGCAATATAACTGC